>JBBBWG010027501.1:16101-62706 GCA_037176905.1 Azolla pinnata | reverse complement strand
ATAAAACATTTTCATGAATTCATAATGATATCAAGATGCTATCAAAATAAGAAAACAGAAACCGAATCTTCAATTCTTCATGCACGCGGTAGAATGTCTAGGGCAACTTCTTTTAAAGACGGCATTGTTTCTCTTTGTAGAATGCATCTATGAGCGTCTCCAATCTTCTGCAGCACTTGCCATGGACCAGGATAAGCTCTATAAAATCATCACATACAAATAAATATAAGAACTATGGAACGAGGTATTTTGGAATTGTTAGGCGTGTCTATCACAGAAAAAAGATATAGATTTGTAGCTACCACACTATGAATATATGGAAGGTTTTAAAGTTCCAGAAATTTAATGTTCCAAAAGACCAAAGGTGTTGTAAAGGTATGTAATCTTTACTATGATAGTTGACAGTACCTGAACAGTGTGCCACCATGCCTTCCTTTGAAGTTATGGATGTAGTATACTGTCTCAAACTTTGGAAGAAAATTCTTGCATAATGCACCCAGCTTAGGGTAAAAGAATGACGGATAATCTTAGGAGTTAATAGTGTAAGAGAGAAAACATTACCCCATTGATGCCATAGAGCAAATATGATTCATATAAGTTTTAGGGAAACAGTAAGTGCATTTAGAATAAGAAATCATTCATTAAGGATACATCCACTTCTTATCCTGTCAAGTTCTCCGTTGAAGACTAGTATTGGTATCTTTGACTTTGTTGTGGCATTCGTGTAAAGGTCTTCCACAGCTAACATTTCTGAGAACACAATGAGGAGCTCGTCATTTATACGTAGAAAACAAATTCCCCTACTTTCTGTTGGTTATTCACCAAAATATCCCGAAAATAGTTCACAAGTTAGCAGAGTGCCCCCTAAAATTTCAACATATTATCAGGATGGCACTAAGTTTCCATTGCCAAAATGCTTGTGTTGTGCACAATTCAGCATCATTCCAATGCATTTCTCATTTTATGTAACCCAGAGTTCAAATTTTGAAATGAGACATCGAGATTATCCCTCATTCACTATTATTACCATTGACGTTGAAATAAGGGTATGCAACCACCACCATCTCATCATTTGGTTTTAATCGATCCGCCATTGCCAATTTTTCAGTAAATCCAAGATCACCAAGTCCAGATGGTTTGGTTAAGTAATCTAGCTTAAAAAATGTCCCTTCAAAAACTTCTGCCTTTGCTCTCGCTACTTCACTCATGTCTGGGAAAAACTAGCATTATAAATGTGCAAACATGTGATCAAACTAACTGATTACGCATAAATACACACATTAAATAGTTTTTATATATACGACATGTACTAATGAGAAAATCATAAAGGCTCTTAAATGGGAAGGAAAATTTTCAAACCTACAAACGTAATGCAATGCTTACAATTCGTGTCCGAGCATACTTCTCGTTTTCCAGGAAGCCGCAACAAAAATCACGAACCAAAACCATACTCCGTGTCATCTCAATTCCTCCTTCTGCATCACCTGACACAATTTCCTTTTCATAAGCCATATGACAATGTAAACCAACTTTCTAGGAACTGAACTGTCGATAGCACAGTTCAAAAACAAAAAAGTATAGGTTTGAATATTAAATGAAAGTGATCAGCGCACTCCAATAATATTAGATTACATTAGATTAGAAACTTTTAGCATTATTACAGGACCTAAGTTTACATATATTTCTTGATGGGTGACTTCTTCCTAAGATGGGATGTTCAAGCCTTGGAGTTAATTTTTTCTCGTTTTGATTTCTGTTTAAATTAAGACACATTACTCACGTAGTCAAATTCTATTCCAGTGTTTGAACACGAGAGAAATGAATATTTCAATTTGAATTTAGAGCATGAAACCCTAAATGAAATCTGAACTCTGTATCAAAGTTCAAACACAAAAGCCAAATGAACACTGAACACCCATCAGAGTTCAAACTGTACAGAATTTTAATAAAAACTTTATTTTGATCAAAGTTAGAACTAAAAAATAATGTATGCTGATGGCAATCGAAGTACAAACACAAAGGAGTAAAATTTTAGTACTAAACTGGAATATGAAACCAAGGGAGAAGTCAGCTTGATGCCAAAATGTTAAGGAATACTGAGCTACATTCAGTGTCCAAATACGACCTCCAAATGATGTTCAAACCCAAAAGAATAAAAAAATACTGAACTGCAATTGAAGTTCAGACCCAGAAACTTAAAAAGAATCCTGAACTTTGTCAGCGTTAGCAGCCTAACAACGTTTGCATTTACTTATCAAAACTCAATGATATCAGCTTTGGAAACTACTGATCTAGATAAGAGACGTCAAGAGCTATAACTCAGATAAAAACTCTTAAGTTTTAGGAAACATGAAGTCAGACAAAACAGCTTAAGAGAAAAACAGACAAAATAATAATAATACTGAGAAATAATGTGTTTACCTACATCAAATGTGTTGGCGCTCTGTTCTGTTACATTTTTCTCTTGCAACGTAGAAACAAAATTAAAGAAATGTAATCAAATCCTACAGAGTGATTACCTGAGACAGATTCAAGACCTGCTGTTGGAAATTCGACTTCCTGTCCAAAAATGAACAATGATAGATGTAATATATATTACATGAAATCTAAGTAGAAGTTGAGACTTACCATCAATTTTTTGCCATTCTTCAAAGCTTCCTTTGTAGCATCTTCTGCCTATGTAAAATGTGAAGATTAGTTGGCATTATTTGCAAAAGACATGAGCTTCACTATAAGCACCTATCTTTAAACTGGGAATAGAGATCACCAACTGAAGCATTTGTCTTATACAAAAAGAGAAAATTATAGATCCAATAGAATTTCAAGAAAATGATAAACTACGTAATTAGAACACAATGGATGTATAAAACCTGCTTCAATAATTCATCATAATCCCTTGGAAAATCGACAAGCGTTGCATGACACCTTAATACTCCCTTTTTCTTCATTTGATACGGTCTTTTGAAGCCAATCGTTTGGATCATATTGTTTGTTGCATTATTGCAATTGAAAATGCACGCACAGTAAAGGAACTTCGGTTCGAAAAACTGAAATTCAATACAAATGAAACTGTTTGTCACTTTAGTTTCACGTAATCCAGCAAAAATAACTGAACAGAAACAAGTTTCAATAACATCAAATGGCTGTGACAAAAGCTCTCCCCCTTTTTCTCTTGGCCAAATTTTTTAAACATCCCGACCATGTCTATACATAAAGGTCAAGTAAAAAAACCAATGTACTATACATATGTATCTATCTAAATATATAAAGCACAAGAAAGAGAGATAGCTAGATACATATAAATACACGTGGAAATGATTGCTTAGATGTTCCACGGATTCACAGTTTTTCATCAAATATACCTACCAGGTAAATTTTTGAGTATTACAGATAGAACGATCACTTTCTTTGATTAGGAAGGTGTTTAACAATAAAAAGAAAGGATCCAATGCAAAGCAGAAAATAACTGTTTCATGCTACTCGGATTAGAATGCCTGATTAGAATACAGCTGCTCCAGTAGTTCTCACAAAACCATGCATTGTAGGTGAAGCCAATATGCTAATTGCAGCAGTCATGTGTTTGACTCGAGGATAACCATCATTAAAAACTCAATCTTTGATTCAATTCAAAATATGCCTATCCTTATATGTATGTATGTATGTATGTATGCATGTGTCTGTATACATACATGTAATGTATTTGTGCATTTATGTATAAAGATTACCTCGATCATTTGTCAGTCTGATTGTATGAGGCTGATACTAACAAGATTTTCAGTCATTTCTTGCTTCTCTGGTGTAAGGGCAGGCAAACATACCCAATAGGACAAGTTCTTAAGCCATTCATGTATCAATGAACCCAATCCATAAAAACATCCTAAATCCTTCGTCCCGTGTTCAAACAATTTTGATTTCGAGGTATGACGGCCTACAGGAGCATCTGGGAATCTGTACCCTGAAACCCTAAACCATAGGCTACCATTTCTAGCCATAGTGGCTTGATTCCTTTTTCCTTTTTTCTTTTTTAAGTGGCATTTCAATAAACTTCCGACGAGAAGAAAGAAGTCTGTTTTCTTTTGCTTTCTTGCCGAGGTTGTGACAAAGGATCTTCTTACCTGTTGGGGGGGATGATGGTGCCATGAGAAGGCCTTCACCGATTGCATCATCACCATGGGCAAAGTTGGAAGGCTTGAGCTCAAAAGCATTCCTTGCACATACACATTCACTCTCCATGTTCAAAACCTTACCCAAAATAAGCATGAAATTTTCGAGTGGCAGAGAAAAAAGAGATGGGCTTTGGGCTTGAGCCAAATTTATGGGGTGAAATGGTTTTCCATGGTTTTGTCAGGTTTGATTTGGCCTCGTTCGGCTTACGTTTTGGGGTTTGGTTTTAGCGGTCTCGAAAACCGATCGGCACGAGTGGTGAGCAAAAATGTCTGATGGTTTGGTTTTGTCTTGTGGGGTTTTGCTGTTTCGCGATTTCGTAGTCTAGTTTGGCCCAGTTTCGTGATTCTCGATTGTTTGGCAGAAGTTTGGAACCGTTGCGATGAGCTGTGATCGGCTCAGCTTGGTCTGAGGCTCCCTAGAATGGAATTGTTGTCGTTGCGCCTTGGATGAGGCATTTGCGTTTCATGCAGACATGCTCGAGATCCTCTGATTCGATGCCCTTTGGCGAGCCTTGCCAACTTTCTTTGCTACCAAAAATGTTGTCATTTGGTTCCCGAGCCGAATCTTGATCAAGTGGTGCACGGATCGTGTGGAGAGATTCACGTTGTGATAGAGATTCAGGTCCTCCCACTTCAAGAGATGGCCTTCAACTATAGTACAACTCGTACCAGCCTTTATGCGAGTGATCGAGGATACTGTTTTGGAAATGGATACATCAATAGGAAGAGAACTCCTGGTTGTTTGTTAGATTTCCCTTGATCGTAATGTTTCAACCGGTATAATGTGATTGTCGTTCGATCCATGTCGACTGTTTCAGATGTCATCATGAAAGCGATGGTTCCAAAACTGGCACCTTCTCAAAATCATGGATCGATGACAGTGATCTCGCGATGTTCTGCTCCCTTACTCCACTGGATCCGAGGATTAATGCCGGCTATGAAATTTGTAGATCTTCGAGCAGAGACAAGCCTCGATTTCATCGCGCCTTATTGCTGTAACGTTATCACTTCCGTCGGATCTTTGCAACCCAATCTTCTGGTCTTTCTTTTTCTTTTTCTCTTTCGAGCCGATTATGTATTGTGCCCGCCAAACATCTCACACTTCTCTCGTATACCAAAACATTATATCTTGGATTTTGTGTTAAAAATGAATTGTTTACGTTAATATGCCTTGTTGTTGGTTGAATCCAACGAACAAATCGATGAGATCAGATTCGACAAATCCACCATTGACATGCACGCAAAATATATCCACATATACACGTACATATACATATAGATATACACATAAATGTACAAATACACGTACGTGAACAGTATACATACGCATATAAGTATACGTATCCGTATATGCCATTCATTTGATCTCTCTCTCTCTTTCTTCTGTTTCCCGCGCGAATTGCTCGAAGAAACGCCATGGCTGCTGCTTCATCCTCCGCCTCGTATTACGACCTCGACGATCTCCTGGCAGCAGAAGAGGTATCCCTGCTATGTCTAATCCTCCGCGCTTTCTCTCCGTACGTCCGCGGGCGTCTGGTCTTTCCTCTCTGATCCGCTTCTCTGTTTGCTTCTCCTCCCCCTCAGCTCGTTTCGGTCATTTTCCGCGTTGCCGCCGATGGAGTCGGAGTGTTGGATCCAAGTTCAGAAGACAATAATGTGAGTCTATGCTCAATCGCGCCCATGTGTTTCGGTTAATTCTACTTCCATATTTTTCATAGCTCCATCAGTCGAAGTAAATTCTGCACACCCTAGTTTACGATGGATAAGGCAAATTATAGAAGAAATCCCATCATATTTTTAGAAAGTCCAGCAGACTGCACTCCAATGAAATCTACAAATGGCAGAATCGTTCTTATTCATAGAATAGATTGAACCACAACAATCCTCTTCATTCTTGATTAAAGCTTGAATCTTTTACTTCACATTCACCGAGTAAATATTCGTAAAAAGTAAACAAAGATCTGATACGCGCATAAACACAGCGATCTCTTTCGTTTCTTCAACATCATTAGCATCCATAGTGGATTGATGGTTCAAAGCAAACAGGCCCATCAATAACATTATCAAAATGATACCTTGTACCCAACGTAACGAATTTTGAAGCTCTTTATTCATCTCTTCTCTGGTTAGTAAACACTCCATGAAGCAATACTGGGCATCAAAGTCCATCAAAAAACGGTTTGTGTTCTATATCGTGTTCAATATATGGTCTAGGCAAAGTAATTAGATGGGATGACATTGGATTTGGATGTGGGGATCGATGCGCAGAAAGCCAATATCGTTTGTCCTTCACTTTTATCTAAGTGATCTAGATATAATAGATGTAGAACCTCTAGATAAATAAATAGCGGACATATGCTTCTTAATATTTGCTGCAAAGTTTCAAGAGTCACCATAACTTAATTGCACAGGGTTTTAAGGAATTATTTTCTACCTGTCTCAGGAAATAACTCAATTTTTTGCTAATATTTAGTCAATGTATATCATGTGGCCACTCAATGATTGGTTTTTCTGGGTTTATTGTTTATGCTGTTGTCATGATATGTGGAAATTTACAACTATTTGTTTCATTCGTTCCTCTAATAGCCAGCTATAAACATGAGCCTCAGAAAATATTCTGATGATATCATTCAGGTTGAGCAAGGTGCAAAAGTTGACATACCACTATGGCTGGCCGAAGACCTTTTCCATAGACAGGCCGCTTTAATCAACCTTCCAAGTTTTTTCAACCAAAGGTAATGGGCATCATGTTCAAACAAGACAAGCTGTGAGAGTAGAATTAACAAGTACATTACTGTGTTGAGATTGTTCAAAATGAGGTTTGAGTACTGATGATTAATAATTGCTAATGAGAGCTTATATTTTTTTGCAGAATTAGGAAAGAAATTCAAGCAGATCCTGGTTGTGTGGACATTAGATCTAGATGCCCTTACTTCTATGAAGTGGGATGCAAGATAGCGCCATTGTAGGTATCCTGGTGGATCTCTTCTTTGTGTTCTTTCAATGGTGGGGCTACCTATTTTAGTTTAATCTTTTCTTAGAGGAAATGCTATGCAACATCAAGCTCATTCATCTTTGTACGTTTCCGAAACAGTTTTTTCAATTTGATCGTGGTACTGACTTGATTTTTTGTATGACCATTGGAAGAACAAATGATTCTACCCTAGGATCCTTCCTGTTGTATACTCTACGTGGACGGTACAAAGATATTCTCAGTAAGGCTCATAGTGCTTCCATCTCCACAACGCCAAAAAACATGCAACTACTATCGAGGGAAGAAACATTATGTAAGTTCGTTCCTCAATTTTATCATGTAATATGACTAGACAATTGTACCTGTAATTATTATCATTTTGCGTCAAAATGCATAGTGCATTGTGAATAAAATTGATCTATGAGATGGAAATGCCTGAGGTGTTCACTAGTTTTTTGTTTAGTTAATAACTGTAATAACAGTAACCATTCATGCATTTCAAATTGTGTAACGTATGGATACTTGAATGGTGGATGATTGGAGTCTAATAATTTTCAGTGCTGGGAATAGTATTTCAGGCAGGAAGAGACTCAATGACTGCATTCAAGAAATGGCGGCTTGAAGGAACAAGAATGGAAAGGGCCTCTATCCTTGGAAAGAAAAGGAAACCTCTTGGGGAGAATATGTAACATCAAAATCTATGCATGACCAATTGTACTATTTATTTCGTTACTTCCAAAATTGTCTTGAGTGTTGGGGCTATTCTTGATATTTAGAGCTTGTCAAAACTCCCATTATTCTTTTTACAGATGTTGTAATAGTGTATTCAGAACTTTGAATAACTATACACACACACGCACACACATATATATATCAAACCTTATGTTCTCAGTCACACAGATGTTGTATGTAGGTAAGCTGGATCTGTTTTTATAAGATGATGTTTTAAGGTTCTCAAAATTCAGATGTTGGCATTCACAAATGCTGTGAGAAACTAAATACCAAATCAAACAGAATTCAGCCCTTGTTTGAACAGTTTTGTGGATTTGACGAAGGACTACAGAAGGAGGTCAATCCAAATATGTTAGATGAGTGGTAACGACTCTCTTATCAGATATGTGATTATATTGATGCAAATGTTTTCATGTGCAAATCACACTATGCTTTTGCTATTTTTTTTATGAGTAATGGTGATGATGCCCTACCAAACCTGTTTCATCTGCCTAATGCCCCTCAACATGCAGATAGTTGGCGGAAACAGTCTGCATTCAGAAGGTGCCATCCAGGAAGTCTGCTGTTTGTTTTCTGATGTAAAAGGTATGGTATGTCTCAGATATTCCAAGATCTTTCGTATACATATTGCCAAATTTTCTTTTGTTCAATTTGTTAGTTGCTTATAAGCTTAATCAAAACATTTGTACACATAAAATCCATAAAAGATATGTCTATATATAACCGTAATATGCAAGTTCCACTACACTAAGAAAAAATGAACCCTCTTGGCATGCTCTTCTGCCAAGTGAGTTATCATTGATGAGTTAACATTGAGTGCAACTTTGAACCAATTTTCCAATTACACATAATGCAAGGTAATTACTTGTTCAAGAACTTTTTCTGAGCTTCTTCATTCTGACTGTTCTCTACGTTTTTTGATCGCTTGGATGATGTGTTATCATGCAAATTGATAGCAATTGTGGGTGAAATACCAGTTTCTGAAATGAAGGTTTCAGTGAATATTTCTTATGTCTCTCTCTATATATGTATATATGCTTTGAGGTTTTAGCTTCAATGGGATTTCTCTGTGTTTGTTTCTGTTTCTGATGCAGAGAATGCAGGATGATCTGTGCTTCCATCCGGCTTCTCCTCCAGAGCAGCGGAAAAACCCTAGCCTTCCCACGCCCTCCTCTTCCCTCCTTCTGCACATTCGTCACACCCCATTCCTCCCCTCCCCCTGCCGCTGAGCAACAGCAAGACAGCACCACCATTCTTGCCTCCCCTCTTCCCTCTTCAGCGTCAAAGCTGCAGATCCTGAAAGAGCAAGGATTCACCGAACAGCAGATCAAGTCGCTCTTCGAAGGGCCCAACAAGAGGCTCTTCATCTCCGTCTCTGATGCCAGGATTTCTTCCCTGCTCCTCCTCCTGAAGAAGCATGGCGTCCCGGGCCCTGCGTCGGCACGACTTGTTGCACAGTGCCCCAATGTCCTCCGCCTCCGTCTCCTCAACATTCAATCGAAGATCGATTTCTTTGACAACATCTGCATCCGAGACCCTCGCCTCCTCCTTAAACTCATCACCCATGGCTCAGGTAATAAGTCTCTCATCTCTCTCTCTTTGAGAAACATGGAAAGACATTTGGTCTTCCTTAGAGATGAAATTGGGTTAGATTCTTTGGGAATAAGAAGGATTCTTGATAAATTCCCATCTTTTTTTGCCCTAAACTTGGAGAGGAATCTTCGAGTCAAGCTTCGGATTTTCCGAGAGAAAGGATTGGATAATGATTCAATCTCGTGGCTATGGCGGACTTATCCAAGCATATTGACATTGTCGGGTAAAGGGTTGTATGAAAGATTCGAGCTGCTTGAGAATTTTGGGCATGGGATAGGAACAAAGGCGGGTCTTTGTGCCTTGGGGAACTGGAGCTCAAGAAGCCCCAAAACCTTGCTCTCAAGGTTCGAGTCCTTGCAGAGAAACCATGGCATTTCTCCCTCTGATGCAATTCGGATGGTTCAGAGGTATCCCCGCCTCATTTGTCTCACAGAAGAAAGCATTGCTAGGAAGATCAAATACCTGATCGATGTTCTAGAGAGAAATATGGATGAGATTTTGCATTATCCCGAATATCTCACTTATAGCCTGCATAAGAGGATCGCCCCTCGGTTCTCAATTGTTCATCAGCTCAAGTCCCAGGGCTCAATCACGAAAGCCCCTTCCTTAAGGTTTGTGCTGAAAATGACCGATGCAATCTTCTCTAAACGGTTTCCTATCCATAATGATGATGATTGTCATGATGGCAATGAAGAGGCTGCTGTGGTTGATGATGGTGATGATGGTGATGATGGTGATGGTGATGCCAGTAATGATGATATTCATGGTGCCATGTATCAACCCTGAAAATTTAAGTGATTCGGATCTGGAATCCTTTTTGGTCTATATATATATGGTTTGCTGAATACATTCTTCTGTAGCTCCTGGCTTACATAAATTCATCAGGATGCTTATTCTTCCCCACGAAATAATCTTCTCATCGATGTATGCTATTTCTAATAAGAAATTGCTCAAACTTTCTAGGTTCTATGCTCAGGCCAGATATTATCGCAATATTTCCTGGGTTTATGTTGTGGCTCTGTTAAGAATGCGTGGAACAAATTGCCCTATTTTATGCCTTCCAATGTCTTAATTGTGTGCGCCACAACATTTGAATATTTTGAAGGTGTAAGCTGCATATCTACAATGTAATTGAATGATAGATGTTCAATCAAACTAAAGTGATGTCTTTTAACTAGGTTTATCTGAACTGCTTTTGCTGGTGCACATGAATTGTTAAGAATATGTGGAACAAATTGCCCTATTTTATGCCTTCCAAAGTCTTAATTGTGTGCCCCACAACATTTGAATATTTTGAAGGTTAAAACTGCATTTCTACAATGTAATTGAATGATAGATGTTCAAATCGAACTAAAGTGATGTCTTTGAAAACTAGGGTTTCAACTTTCCTCTCAATTTCCTGCCCTTGAGATATACCTCACTGTTATGAGCATGAGCGTAGCTGATCAGAAATTGTCACATGCATCATGGACCTCCACTGACTGATTGAACATGAGGTCCTCAATGTGACTATCCGATAAGTTACGCTCATGTTCATGCCCGTTAACACTCATGGTCGGTGTATATACAGATTGCGTTCTTGCTTTGCCTGTGGAACCCATTGTCAAGTCAAGGCTTCATCGAAGGAGTGCATACCCCATCGGTCCATGGCTCATCCTAGACAGCTCAACGAACCAAAAAGGGATATCAACAATCAGCACGATGCATTATGGCAGATCCATTGACACGTCAAAAGAATTCCTAGAATAGTGCTAGAACTAGCATCAAACCAGTTGAATGAACTCCTGCTCTTCCTTGTTGGAAACGCAACTTCCCATATACCTACCTAGCATTCTCCGTTATGTTATGTACATCCATGTGATAATCTCCTAAGAGCAAAGCGGAAATAAGCATCAATCCAAGCCAATAGCCTGATTGGAGGACCTGACAATACAAATAGGAGAACCAAAAGATGGACACGCTCCAAGAATCTCAAGGGAGCGAGTTTTATGTATGCTTAACATGGCCTGTCAAAATTGCTGCATTACTACACTTGGCATGAGAGAGCTGCTTTGGGTATCCAAAAAATAAGGCTTGTCTGCCAAGATGCTCGAGTTTGGGGATTGCCTAGTTTAGCGAGCCATCACTCACCAGCTTAGACACAAGTGGATAAGGATAATGCAACGCTAGCTAGGTTCATTGGCATTGGAAAGGCCTCTAGTTTTAGTGTATTTCTAGTCGGAATGTATGGTGGACATGAGTCTAAATCTCCAATGGAATCAAGGCATCGAATCTACTTTCATTGGATCCATCCATCCATCCATCTCCATGCATACATACATATACGCACACACATCATCCCTCGATGCAGCTTCTCAGGCATTCACGGCTAAGGTTGAGTACACCATCACGCTGTGAAATGTAAGCCATGGCTAAGGTTGAGTACACTGACACGCTGTGAAATGTAAGCCATAGAAGGGTGAGATGGGTCGAAACAATGACACGGGTTTTGCCCAAAAGAGATGATGGTGGTGATGGTGATGATGGTGATGATGGTGGTGATTGATGATCGTGAGGGTTAGTTAGGTATGTGGACATTTTGCATAAAAGGGATTGATTGTTTGACCTTTGGACCTTTCTTGTGTGAATGGAGCCCAACAAGAGAATGCATTATTATTGTTCTTTCGAGGCCCTGGAATAATGCACCTCGGATCTTATACCATCACACTTCCACCGCCGTCACCTTAATCATCCTTAGAATCTTGCTTAATCTCTCTGGCCATGGCATCATCCCTCTTACTTACCATGCTAATCACCCCCACTTGCTTCCCACTCCATATCATTCCCCATACTCCTCCGCTATGTATTATCTATCACCCACACCAGCTTCAATCCAATGTTGTTCAAAATGAGGGCATGATTATGCCTAGGATCAGGAAACCAATTTGAAGGGATAGATTAGGGCTTTCGAGCGGCTAATTACAAAAGAGATGCGCTTAAGCAAGTGTACGGCTGAGTGATCACAATTATTTGGAGGGGGGTTGATAGGGAGTCAATTGAGGGGGTGTGTCCCAAGAGACCCTTCCATTTCTTTGTTGATTTTGTATTATAGTAAATAATTCAGAGGAGTATGTGGTGGGAAAAGACATAGTCTCAATTATTGTTCTTCCTTCTCTTTCTTCTTCTTCTTCTTCTTCTTCTTCTTCTTCTTCTTCTTCTTGCTATGTAGATAGCTGTCCATATACATATATATATAAGGAGGAACTCACAGAGGGTATTACTACTGCATAGATCAGGATAAAGGGAAAAGGAAGATTTCTCTCTCTCTCTCTCTCTCTCTCTCTCACATACCAGCAACATGTTGGAGGGCAAGGCAGCCATGGGAGAGACAGACATGCCTGTGGTCATGCAGCACCATGCCATGAGATGTGCAAGCAGAGCCCTTGATGTCCATGATGTCAGTGATTGCCAGAGCATAGCTGCCTACTTGAAGAAGGTCTGACCTCCACCTCCCATTCTAAATGCCTGTTTCTTCATTGCACAGAATTAGTCTTGCATTTATCACCAGTCCTTGCAGCCCTTATGTCAATCTCTGCTTATGCTGGGATTATTACATTAATGCCCTTCCTCTCCTTTGTTCTTCACAAGATCTGATGTTAAGAGCATACACTGCACATCCCTCAGCCCAGAGCCAACCGCTGCATCTATCATTGTGCTTGAGAAGCATATCCACATAGTGAGCCCATATGCCAAACAAGTAGGTGTCTATGATTCATGTGACTTTCTTTCCCATCCTCAATTAACCATATGTTCATTCACCATACCTGTCAGATTCAACATACCTGTTGATGTTCTGAGATTCACCATACCTGTTGATGTTCTGAGATTCATCATACCTGTTAATATTCTGAGATCCACCATACATGTTGATGTCTGAGATTCAGCATACCTGTTGATATTCTGAGATTCACCATACATGTTGATGTTCTGAGATTCACCATACCTGTTGATATTCTGTGATTCACCATACATGTTGATGTTCTGAGAGTCTCCAATGCGTGTACGTGTTTCCCCTATGCTAGTCATTGGCTCTTTGCAGACCCTAGAAGATTCCCTCCAAAAATCATGGCCCATTAGTATTGAAACAATTACCAACAGCCTTTGCGATTCTACAATTCATTCTTTGTGAGATCTATAACCACATTCAATTATCCAAATCAAAGCCATTTGCTATACGGTCTATAAGTCATTATCTTCTAGCCATTTTCACTAATGAATGATGGTTTGTATTTGTGTTGTTTACCCTCTTTTGAGATAATTCTTGTAATACATCATGTTTGTTAGCTGGCATATTATAATCAACCAAATTAACATGGGTGTGACTTCTTGTTCACAGGAGTTTGACAAATGTTACGGACCTGGTTGGCAATGTGTCGTTGGCACAAATTTTGGGTCATTCGTGACTCATGCACGTGGAAATTTTATTTATTTTGGACTGGAGAAGCTGGCTTTCTTGCTTTTCAAAGGAGCACCATTCTAAACCAAAACCTTCAACAATACATTATCTATAGTTTGCCATCTGTAACTTTAAAGGACGAGCCTTGAGAACCCAGAATAGCCACACCAACATCATCCATAACTTCTTTAATGTTTCTCTCAAACAGTAGCTTTACACCAATATATAAATATAGAAATATCCTTGTGAGAAAATAAATAGCTTGTAAATACTTACATCCTCCTTCAAATTTCTCATTGTCGTTGCCAATGCAATGCAAATGAGATCCATTTTGGTTTGTTTGCTTTTCAGTCTGTGTTTTTGTTATGAAAATGATGGTTCAGTTCATGTTTTGGGTGAGATTCACAGGTGATCCATTGACCACGTCCTCCACAGTGATAACGCTTGAGGGTTGCAATTCTATGAATAAAAAAGCGCACATCGTTGTCAAAGTTCTTGCCTACCAAAAAAAACTCTTTTGACAACTGTACAATGTGATTACAACAAGACAGACACTAATCAGAAGCTCTCCCATGACACTGCATTTTCTGCAAAACGATAAAGATAAGCGAACAAATGCATCAATCAATCAATCAGAATGAACACTCATTAAAAAAACTCTTTTGACAACTGTACAATGTGATTACAACAAGACAGACACTAATAAGAAGCTCTCCCATAACACTGCATTTCCTGCAAAACAATAAAGATAAGCGAACAAATGCATCAATCAATCAATCAGAACGAACACTCATCCTATCATTTGGCTAGTAGATGACAAGAGACGTACAATTACTCCTCTTTTCAAATGCAAGCGAAGACGCCTGTGTACAATCAGCAGAACTTTTTATGTACTTCTATAAAAGAAGATTCCAAATGGCAATAATAGAAAGATACAAACATATAATGCAGATTAATAGCTTTTTTCCAAAAAAGGTCATTAGATTATTATCTTTTACTAACTGAAAAATTTCCCACATTTGAGTAAGTACCATGACAATAATTCCACAACGATGATTAGCCTGGTGGTGATGAACCTGCTGGCTCAGGACTCACCACTTGTCCTCAGGATCAACCTCATGTACCATCCAAATCATCTGAGCAGTAAAAAAGCCATATTAGGTATAAGATATTAATACTACATTAGGTATCATCATCATCTGAAGAAGTTAAAACCCATGTTTTAAAATTCACAATAACCTCAACGGAAACCAACCAGAACAAAAAATATTGCAACAACTCATAAATGTGGAAAACCACATTTCGACCTTCAGTAATGCTGTGAACTACAAGTAATCTCATTCAGTTTATTTTCTAGTTAAGTTTCCAGTAGAACTGCTAGAAGCTTCAATTTCCAGCATCCTAACTGAAGACAGTTACTAGCATTTTATCCATGAAACGCTTTAGTTCACTAGCTCCTATGGACATCAATCCATGGAATAATGATTCATAATTTGATTTGATTTTCTATTCCAGGAAGTCTGAAAGACATATCATGTATAACTAACAAGATTCTCACCTCCCTTGCTCTCGGCATTGCAAGCCCAAATATGCTAACTATGTATATTTTTATGGATATAATGTATTGTTTGCAGATCCTTTTTGTATTTATTTGTGGTAATTAAGATTTGTTAGACCCTAAAGAGGTTCGCTAAAGGGATATGATGCACGAACGGGATGGATAACCTTTCAGCTCAAATCGTTTTCCCTAGTTTTGCAGTTCGTTTTATTCCCTAATCCATCAACTCATTGATGAAAGAATCTAGAAAATAAATGAGAGGGCCCCAAACACGATTATAAAGAAACCCCACTGATACTTAATACAATGGTAGTTTTACAGAGATTTACGATTAAAGGTTTAATACAGAAGGTTCTTGGGGAGGGTCATCCAAAGTTTCAGTCTTCTTCCTTATCCTCTTTCCTGCTTGTCTTTCAGTCCTGCAGCACGTTTCAATACGAAAACTCCTCCTCTTTGAGATCAATGGTTGTTGATGCTAGTTACAACAAATAAGGTCTCTTCTGGTTTGGCCTCTACTCTTGTTTCTCAGATTCTTCTCCATCAGAGAAAGCTCATAACTGTGGCTTGGTCAAATTTTCAAGTTACAACAATCATATTATGTTTTTATCTCGAGAGTTATGCATTAACCTCCCCCTTGTTGTTCACACTGGTGTACTCTTGAGATTAACAGAAGATCCCACAGGCCTTGTTTTCTGAGATAATCTTTTTTGTACTCGCCAAATTTGTGAAGATTAAACCACCATAAGAATGTTGCAATTTAACTAGAATACTATCTGTGTATGGAGTTTTTTTATTTCAATGGCACCAAGCAACTTTGGCACAGCCACAGCTTATAATTTGGAGTAGATGACTTTATTTTGGAGCTTATACCTAACATTGATGGACCTCAATATGCCTTTTGTCCCTCGGTTCTTCACTTTCAACTTTGAAAACTTTTGGCTGCTCATTGGCACCGTCATGCCCCAGAAATATACAGGCAAGTTGGAAAAAATGTCTTTTTGAATCCATCCGGTGTTTTCGGCAAAGCACTTCGTTCTAACATTGTGTCTACTTACAGTTGAGACATTTTCATACTTTCTCAATGCTTCCCATCTTTTCATGCTCTAGCTCTTGCGCATAGTGCATCACACTCTACTTTACAGTGTTTTGTAAATATCCACTGGTTTCATCTTATGTCTTCGTTCGTGCATCCTCCTTATCATCCAAGTATTGGCCTTTTGTTGCTCACTGACATCTGATCGGCCATACGGTTCCAATTCACAATGAATCACTTGTCGAAATTAAGTAGTGTGTCGAAACATCCATTTGCTGTGATTCATCTAGCCCGAAACCGGAGATGTGAACTATTACTTTGCCATGGGAAGTTCTCACTTGACACAAAAAAGGTCTAAACTGCAACTGTTATTATTTCAGAAAAGAAGATGAGATGCACTGGAGAATACAAACAGAATATCAGTGTTACGATGTCTAAGCATGCAGTTTATGGTATTAATCTGTAATTTCTTGATTCAAAAATGCAGTGAGGGGAAGCTTCTTGAAAGCTCTTCTCTAATGAAGTTGAAAATACTCGATCATAATAAGCCTGAGGTAAAGACGACACAAAATGTCAGAGATGGAAAACAAACCTGTAGGCGGTACAAGGTAAATTAGCTTTAAAGCTCCTGCGAGGACTGAAGGAAGTGGAACTGTCGCAGATGAGCTTGACGCACGAGAAGCGGATAGAACCGCAAGCTGCATGGGGAAAGAGAAGAAAAGCGGGAATAAACGAGCAGCAGAATTTGGATTCAACACGGCTGGTACAGCAAAACGAAGGAGGAGAAGGACGGTTTCCGGATACGTGAGAACATGCGACGAGACATCCGGATGTCGAGCTCTCGCCATAGCCATGGCGGCTGCCACCAAAACGACGCCTTGCAAAAACCTGTAGCTTGAAAATGGACCTCTCGTAAACCCTAACCCTAAATCTTAAACCCTAACCCTAAACCTTAAGCCTTTAACCTAACCCTAAACCCTAAACCTTAAACCCTAAACCTTAAACCCTAAACCCTAAACCCTAAACCCTAAGCCCTAAGCCCTAAGCCTTAAACCTTCAACCCTAAAACCTGAAGTCTAAACCTTAACCCTAAACCTTTAGCCCTAAAGCTTAAAACCTAAACCTTTCAAACCCTAAACATTTAACCTTTAACCCTTAACCCTAAAGCCTCAAGCCTAAACCTTTAAACCTAAACCTTTAACCTTTAATCTTTAACCTTTAACCCTAAATCCTAAACCTTAACCCTTAAACCCTAACCTTAAACCTTTCGCTTTAAGCTTAAAACCTAAACCCTCGAGCCTAAACCTTAACCGTTAAACCCTAAACCCCCTTGCTAGATTTAGTTCGATCGGGTAGTAATGAACTTTCAAACCATTTCTTGGGCGTCGATTTTTTGCAGTGTACCCAAAGAATACTCGGAAAAATCGGAACATAACCTCGTCGTAAGATGGCACGAGCAGGAGCTCTTCCAACTTGCTACGCATGCTCAAAAGTCGTGGTTTATAACATTGCCGTGATATCTTTCGCCATTGGCCACACAGTGAGCGAACTTGTGTTGTTCAACGTTGTTTCTTATGCCACCATTCAAAGAAAGAAAAACGAGATGTATCACTTTGGAGATGCATCTTTTGTTCTCGAGCCCAACCAACATCACGCATTAGAGCAACACATCTAACGAGTAGAGAAATTATGCATTGGCTGAAATACGCAGCTGTTACAAATCTAAATCTTTCGGTTAAAAATACGGGGAAATGTATCATCGTTTTTTTTCCAGGTTATTTGACCTTATCCATACGAGACGACGAATATCATTTCGAAATCAATAATAAATGATCCTCATCATCTCATATCACATTTACAGTTTAGGGTTTAGGGTTAATCCATTGCTAATCTGGTAGTAAAACACAATTATCTACATTAGTAAGCAAAGAAATGTGTGAAGACACCTCAAAAATAAAATAGAGACAAAATCAAAGTTAGTTTTAACTAACTTTTAGAAGCATTTTCTCCCCCCATCTCCTCTTGCATTCTCTGCGCATTTGGACTGTACTTCTTTGAGCAAACGTATCGAAGAATCTCATGAACAGAGCTTATGGATCTCATCCTTATCACGGTCAGACGCCTCTCCCTCTTCTTGCAATTCTCTTGTTTTCCTCGTATCGTAGCAGTTTTGAAGGGTTAAAATCCAAGCCCTCACGCGGAACAGATCATTTATCTCTACTTCAACTCATATTTGTGTGCAATGCTCCTTTTACAGGCCGGCTATGGCTGTACTCTCGCTTCAATAATGGGATTCATATGGCTTACAGGTTTCCTCAGTTTATTGAATGTAGAACGCATCGATTTCACGTTTTTCGGAAATGTCAGCTGATTTCGCGTTATGGGTTCTTTTGTAACAGGGCTCCACATAGCAAATGTTATTCGCCTTGCAGAAGCTGGATCTCTGTGTATTTTCTCATCTCTCTATCTCCGTGTCTATGCATATATTGAAATGGAATTCAAAAAAGCCGATGCCTTGATTTATCCTAAAAATTTGCGTTTTGTTGCTTTTGCACATGTATACAAGCTTATGAGTGCTCTCGATTCAGCAAAAAAACGTCGGTGATTGCATTAGACTCCTTCTATGTACAATTCTTTGCAGTTACTGATTGTGCTGATCAATGCTTGAACTGCAAGCCTTATTTATTGGACATTCCACCTTTTACCCTGGAGTCGCCGGTTTCTTATGTACAATTTACTTGCACATGGATGAGAGATGTGGATGTTGTAAATAAAGTTAATGGTGATTGTGAATATTCTGGTACTTTTGTTCCAAATCAGTACTATACATACAATATAACTGCAAAACTAAACAATCAGGCTTTCTCCAGTAAAATCAAGGTTGTCTTCATCTCAGGTAAAGTTTTTCCATTCAGATTCGTTGCTTTAAGTTTTGGGTTTCTTTCTACATTATTAAATGCTGATGGTCATGTTTCTTTTCTTCTTAGAGAACAGTTATGTCGTAGTATTAATGAATCTCAAAGCATTTTCTTGAGTGTATGTATTGTCTGCTTGTTGTTCAGGATGGATTTTATGTTGCATTGAAATATAACGGTTCATGTGACTAATTAATTACGGCTCTTCAAGGTTATCCATAGAATATCAGGCTAATCAATTAATAGTCACATAATAATTCTGAATGTACTTAACAGGTCCGTTGTCCATAGAAGATTGTGGTCCGTTAGAATGGTCACCGTATTCCCCCAGATCACTGATAGCTGGGAAGATTGCCAATTTCACTGTGGCACTGAGAGATCATGGAGGATATATAAAGAACTCCACTACGGGTGAAGTAAATGATTCCGATAGGATGATGCTTTCGGATGCATTCACACTGAGCTTCAAGAATGTAACCAGGAACATAACTTCAGGCTTTAACATTGCCAATGGATATATGTGGGTTTCTTTTATTCCCGTGACATGTGGATCTTGGCGAGCAAATGTTGGGGTATCAAATTGGGGTTCAGACCACACATTCAAGGCATTTCAAGGTTCACCTTTTGATATGACTATCAAACCAGGTCGATTATCTTGATTCCATTTTATTGAATTTTTTATTTCTGATGGAAGTACTAGCAGACCATTACTCTGAAATGTATAGCTGAAGCCTAAACACGTGTAGCATATGCTCTTTTCAGGTGATGTTTCAGTTAACAATTCGAAGGGGTATTTGGTGACAAAAGTCAATAACCTGACAGCAGGGGAATATTTTACCCTTAAGGTGCTTTTGGTGGATGATTATAAAAATAACATCACAGCGACCGCAGGGCAGATACCTACTTATCCACTCCATGTTTTCTCAACAGCATTATCTCCCAGGCTTGCTCCATGCAAAGTTTTGAACTATACTGATGAGGCTGGGTTCTTGGCTATCAATGTCACCAATGAGATCATTGGTGCATATCGGCTACATGTTGAACGTGATAACCATACTCACATCATTGGATCCTCTTTCATCTACTCGGTGAACCATTCAGGTATTCGGTTATTTCCAATGTGAACGTATGTAGGGTATAACATGAATCATCTATAGAAAAAATTGTATCTGCTTCTCCTTGAAGGCTTTGTTTGGTACAATGCAGTTTCTCTTCATTTATATTGCGTATATTTAGGTGTTTCTTTACTGGTGTTTTTCTGGTTGGTTCAGCTCATGCATGTGCACATGCTTCATATGATTGATGTAAGTTGCAAAGTCTGTTGGACCTATCTATCTGAAATTCTTGCCTGTAACGATTTCTAGCTTAGCTGAAATAACATGGGCCGTGCTTGAATTTGTTACATATGTATGTGGTAGGAGTTTATCTTGATGTGATCTAAATCTCTTGAACAAGGAGAGGGATGGTGCAAAATTAATGCATTTGAACCAAAAATGATCTAGGAGGTTCAAGTCACATCCGCTCTCATCTGACATCAAGAAAGCTAAACGAAAGACACTCTGTAATAACTTACACCTGATGAGAGAAAATAAGCTACATCCAATGACATGATTGCTTAGAAGTTTGGCGTGGGTTTGTCTAGAATGACACTGAGGAATTCAATGATCTGTTGCCGGATGGGACATATGTGGGCAAGGATCTGTCTAGGATGACATTGAAGCATTCAATGATATGTTGCTGGATGGTCCTGATCTCATTGCATGTTTCTGTTGTCAGCATAAAAAAATGCAAAGCATATCTAATTAAAAAACTATAAGTTGATTGAAGTCTCTGAAACCATTCTTGAACCAGGGTGCGGGAAGGTCCTCAAATATCACAGTAGGCTATTTCCGTGGGTAAGAGAATGTAAGAGGTATATTTTGTTGTAGCATCGCATGATTAGGTAAGGAGGGTCCAAACCTTTGTCAGTGTAAAATACGAATTTTACTCCATAATAGCAAGGTTGCCCCGCTCTCTCCAACTCTATTTGGACTGTAATTTGGTAGGATCTAGAATTAGATTGGTGATACAGGAGCTCAGTTGGTATGAAGTTAGATAACCCTGCTAATATATGCTGACAATATTGTACATATGGCAGCATCTCTGGGCACCATACAGGAGACTGTTTAAAGGCATTTGCTATAGAATATATCGGATCAGGAGATGACTACACTGTTCAACTAATGGTCAAAGCTGATTGAGTTTGTTGAATCCTAACTAGCTTGGAGTATTCTGGACCAGATTTCTCATGGTGGCGGCCTCAGCCACATCACCTCCAAGCTATCTTCCCAAGTGCATATCTTTACAAGCAGCATTGACACTGTTTGTCGCTGTGGTTCACTTAACTAAAGATACACTAAGTACAGAGCATGGTGAAGAGAATGTCTGAAAGTTACATCCATTTGAATCTCATAGACTATCTGGCAAAGTGAAGCAGAATGAAGTTGCTGTACGTCATGTTACCCTATTTCATTAGGTCTTCATCAAAGTACAATGATAAGGAAACATGGTTCCCTTTATTAATATCTTCTTGAGGTTGAGCTTGACCTAATTGGACAATTAGATGGTATACACCCATCATCCACTCCCAATTTGGGCGAATTGAGGTACATGTGCTGGTTTATGGGTATTATACAAGAAGTTGAATGGATTATAACACATTCATTAGAAAACATGTGCTTTTGGTTCCTGTAATTAATGCATGACTGCTACTTGCTCCATAAACTGACAAATTTTCGTGGATACCTGGTATTCAATTTTTGGGGAGAGAGGCTCTTTATTAAAAATAGAAGAACAAAGTTTTATGGATGATGCCTTTATTTTCAGGAGAAGTTCACATCGAGGCATGTTCAGGAACGTGGAATAAGACATCGTTCATTGCAGGACAAATTGTCAAGATGAATGTGGTAATGAGAGATGCGTATGGTAATGAGGTGACGCCACTACCCGGACGTAACAACTTCAGGGAGTTTAAGGTTGTAAGATATGATAACCCATTAAACAAAACTTATGAGTTGACCTCTACTGCCCCAATATATCTGAGTCAACGTGAGGTGGTGAGCTTTATTCCCACCAAAGCTGGAAGATTCTTGTACCATGTTGAAAGTGCAGATCGTCGGCAAATTAAAAGTACACCACAAAATATCACCGTTGCACCTGGTACTCTTCTTGATATGAATCAAAATTTTTAACACCTATCCTAAAAAAGTTAAATTAACAAATTATCAAATCGTTACATCCTTACCAAATTCACAGTCAACAATTTAAAACATTGTCATCTCTGAAAATTTGATTCTGTAATTGTATGAATTGTTATTTACGCTTATGATTCATAATTTACTACTGTGAACATTCATAAATATATATGTTGTTCCAAGTGATTCGGAACAAACTCTGTGCTTCCTACATCATTCTGAAGCTCCTGTCACTCCCCTTTCAAAGTGTGCAAAAGTTCATTCCATATGGCCTTTATTGCCACAATTGCAGGCTCTTGTATATCTTGAAATACAGATTTGCATCTAGATCTCCACTGTCCCCACAATGTGACTGCAGCCACTTATTCCCATTTTGAATAGAAATTTTCTTCTTCCTGGACTTGCAAGGTAACCAACAACTGAGATTCTACCTTTCCCCTATCAAACACATAATATGTACTAATGTTGCTACCTTTATACAAGGCCATTACACCATCCACTGTTCCCCAAATTGCTCCTTGCCAAGTCAAGCATGCCTCAGCATCCACATGAGCAATCAATCTTAGAATTCTTTTCCATACCTGTTGGGCAGCAATTTTTACTGTAATTAGTGAACTGTGTTCTGATTTAGTAGTAAGAGCCATTGTGAAACTCTTTATGCCAAATGGTATCTCATTTGAAGGCTTCTCTCGTGATATGATTCAAATCTTTGCATATAAATATACCTTTGCTTGACTTTTGGGGGAAATAACAGCATGTGTTATATCAGAAATAATTTTCTTACTGTCTCAAGGTTGATATGATGATGAGCGTAATTGTAGTTTAAAGGTAGTTATCAAGGGGCAACACTGTCACAATGGCGGGTCTAAGCAAGAGTACACATGCTTACACAGTAAAAGTCAGATTTGACGAAAGAAAAAATGTGCGAGGCATAAATGCAATAATTAAGGGAGTATTGAACTTCTTGAAGTTCCAAAATCTGATGCTGATGTTGAACCATCATCTAGTCTATGTATCAATATGGTACATAATGCTACAAATCCTATCATGCTTTTGGCCCCGAAGCTTAAGGACCAAATGCCCTGGGAAAATGTACAGTAATTCCTATGATGGACTTTTCTTTCCTTAAGAAACATCCAGTTGTTTATGTGAACACTGATTAATCACACTCTCACCATCTGAAATGTCATAACATATTTACAGGGTTTTTATACATAAAGTTGTAGTTTATGTGACAGTAGGCATTTTGCATTAGATTTGCCTCTAGATTTCATGTCATATGCACGACCACGACTATTTATCTACCAGTTATATTTACCATTTTTTGCGATGCATTTTGTTTCGCTTTTAGGCATAATTCTCGTGCACATAGTATGTGACAAGGATTTGATTTTGTACTAGAGTCTTGAGAAATAATGCCCATATTGGAGGAAGAAAACACCAAAACTTTGTGGTAAGATTGTGTAGATTTATACATAGCCGATGAGTGTTTAGATTTTTTAATTAGCAATTGAATATCATAATTTACGACCTCCCCTTCTGTTTCATACTGGGATGAGGAGAATTTTGGGGTATGCAACAGAGAGTTTTGGGGTATGCAATTAGACAGACATCTAGGGTAAATGCTCTAATATGCTGGAGGAATGGCCTCAATCATGTTTCAATCAAGACGTGTATGTACGTTTCTGATGCCATTATGCTTGCATTATTATATTTGTTAAGGACTTACAAAATGCATGACACATATATGCACGTGTCTTTCATAAACTTCATCATGCCATTCAAGATGTTCAAGAGATCTAACAAGTCAAGATGGCATCCCTAAACCCTAAACCCCCTTGTACATGAGATTTTCAAGAGGAAGTTCATTGCTGAAGCTACCTATTTAGGAAGTCAACAATCTTGTTGGAAAGATCTAACAAGTTGACTTATAATGTCAGGTCCTTTGTTTATTCCTGATTGTAAAGCTTCTTGGAGAAATGGGAGCAGCCAATTTTTTACTGGCAAGCAAGCAGTGATGGTAGTGAAACTGGTGGATATGTTTGGAAACAATGTCAATTTCTCAACAGTACCTCGCCTTTTCAATCTTACTTTTTCATATCCAAATGGAACTGTTTTCTTTCAACGCTTCAGCCAAGAGGTGCATAAAGAAACAGGAAATGCTCTCATCACCATCGATGTTACTGTTGGCCAAGGCCTGTGGCCTTGCCATGTTTTTTACAACAAATCAGAAGAAGTTCCAGGCTCTATCGTCAATTTCATAGTTTATTCTGGTATGTGAAAAACTGCTTCAAAACTCTTACAGTATATTCTTAATTATACGGATGGAGTATCTTCTATTGTGATGAAACTGGATGAAATTCCACCAAAATATAAATGCTTCTGGCAATGATTATTCTATAAACAAAGTCCGTGAATATGTTGACACGTTCATTTTTGTTACTATGCCGAATTGTCTAGCTAATCAAAATTTTCTTTCATTAAAAATCATCATTCTCATCTTTCTATTTTAAGAATTAAGCATGGTGTTGTTTTATTTTCTTTTAGTCTAAAAAGAACCACTCACGACTGGCTTCTAGGTTCTATTCTTTCTTCTTATGTCCGTGTGGCATGGAAGAACAATGTGAGCATATTTGAAGCAGGACAACCGATGCATCAAGTTGTGGATGTAATGGATGCTTCTATGAACCCACTAGATTTACAGAAAGCAAATTACACAGTAAACTTTCAAATATCTGAAAGTGTTGGCTCACGTTGCTACCGTATGGGTTACACAGTGACAGAGCAGTTAGGTCGCCTTGAGATGTCTCAAGTATGCTCACACGTAGGAGAGTTTTCTGGTATTATTGTTATAAATGGCACTTTTATCAGCAATTTTATATCTTACCAAATAATCCCAGGTACTACTTATATATTCATTGTATCCATAAACCACAAAATATTCAATCATGTACTTATCACCTTGGTGTGAAATCAATTAGTGAGTGTGCGTTTGTATATGTATACCTTATTAAGACCCTTGTATTCAAGAGAGATCACTTCCTTCTTGTAGGAATCTTTAGCTAGAGTTCTATGCATATTAGGTTTTTTTAAAAGTAATGCATGCAAAATTTGAAATCATATTAACAAATATGAGCTCAGAAAGAATGTGAAGAAAAAATATTTGTCTAATCTGTTTTCACGTCACAATGCAGGACCCATATATCTTCCATATTGTATAGGCAGCTTGACAAACACTAAGTCAAATTACACAGTGGGAGAAAATATTATCTTTGATGTTCTTCTTAATGATGCATACAATAACACTGTTAGCAAGGCCAATGGAAGGGTGGGTCAAGCTGAGCTGAACTATGCATTTACTTTTGTAGCAACTAATCACATAGTTTCATCGCAGAATCTCACAAGCTTATCGGAACGAGGTTCTGGCCATGAAATTGTTAGCTTCTGCTTCATAACTGTAGGTTCCTATATTTTACGTGTCAATGGATACCAACAAGCAACAAGCATATACGTTGCCAGTACTGGAGGTCAACTAAATCTAAAACAAATTAGTTCCAGTCAAGCTCAAATAAGGGGTTCGCCTTCCACAATCAACGTCATTCCAGGTACAGATAATTCTGTAAGCTTGAACTTGTACTTTTTCTATATCAACAAATGATACTTCTGAGAATTTCTTCAAACACTGCTTTGTCATAGCCTTTACTTGAAACATTCCGAGTGGCATACCAGAAATAAAGTTAAATATACGAGTTACCATGATCTTTGTTGTTGGATGAAGAGTTTACATAGTGTACTGGCTGGTTGGTTCACTTGTACAATCAATGAAGTAATGATATGTTAGATAAAGACATGTAGATGTAGTTGCAAGAAAGAAAGGAGATGTACTGACTTCTTTGAAGGAAAATGAATGAGAGTGTGTATCAGTTGTATTTTCTTTTGGAAAGCTAAAGCAGTATTGGTTTTATATCAATCTCTAACTATCCTTCTTCAAAATTAATCCACAGGTGATCCTTTTGTGCCTTTGTACAATGCATCATGGCTGAATAACACCAGTACTTTTCCTCCCTCTAGCTTAGCTGCTTTGAAGGTGTCTCCAAAAGATAAGTATGGTAATATAATTAAAAATCTGACTTCCAAGCCATACCCATTCATCACCCTGCATCTTTGGACTGTGAATAAGGACAATGTAAGCACTTCAATCCTATTTGGAGTAAATTCAGTTCAAAAGAGAATCACATTCACTGTACCTACTATGGCTGGGAATTCTTTGCTTCATATCGGTGATGGAGCTGGTATAGAGATCGAAGGTTCACCGTTTTTATACACAGTAATACCTGGTTAGTATATTATCTGAGATTTACAGCAATATGAGCATGCAGAAAACTATGAAAAATTTATATAATTCGTCCTACATTATGTCTCATAGATCGTACTGTTGATTTGAATTCAGTTAACCAACAATTTGTGATCATCGAAACATATTCTTCATGGGTAATGTTTATGCTAATGTTTATGGGTACTACTTTTGAGATGCATGCATCAGTAATAACATGTACGAAGATGATTTGACGAATGGAGAATTCTAACTAGAAGATTTATTTCCTTCCTTTTTTTTGTTAGGCCCAATATCGATTGCAAAATGTAATGGAGTTTGGCCAAACAATTCTAGCAAATTTGTGGCTGGTAGTGAAGCAGCTTTGCATGTGATCTTTCACGATTCCTATGGAAATATTTGTAGCGGCTTTGTCAACTTTAACGTTTCTTTTATAGAAGAAGTTAGTAACACAACATTTTCACAAGTTACATCTACACTTGAAGGAGGAGGCATTAATGAAACGATCAAATTTAAAATAACTAAAGCTGGGAGATATGCATTATGGGTGAAATACAACAATACAAATATTTCTGGGTCCCCTTTTCTTTTCACTATATCTGCAGGTACTTGAATTCTTCATGTTATGGCCTTTTCTAATGGAGTGATCACTAAGTCATGGTATATGATGACTCACATATATCAATGGGCTTCGCGAAACAGGGATTTTATCATGTGATGTCTCAAGTGGTGGACCCTGGGAAGGATTTAAGAATGATTTTGAAGTTGGAGATCAAGCAGTTTTGCATGCTAAGTTGATCGATATCTATGGCAATAGAATTGCGGCATCTGATGGTGTTCCAGAGAATTTGGAGAGTTCTGTGAGCTGCAATGATGGACAGTTTACATCACCAGTCAAAGTTGATATCTTAACAGGACCTGATTCTAGTTATGTGAAAATTGCTTTTTTTGTTAATTTCACTTCAAATTGTTCACTTTCTATCACAAATGGTACAGGAAGTATTATTGGCTCCCCATTTCATTTCACAAGCTTTCAAGGTATTCCAAGAATTTTTTCTGTTGTAAGTAGTGATTGTGCAGATGAATGAAACTTTCTTTCTGAGTTGAGTGCTCTTCAGGTAAGTTATCAATTCCCAATTGTGTTGGTGAATGGATGAACGGCACAAATATCTTTATGGCAGGGAAGCAAATGCTTTTCAAAGTTCTATTCAGAGATACCAATAATAGGCTCGTTCAACCAATATTTCCATATACCCAATTTTCCGTAAATGTTAGTCGATCGTCCATCGAGAAATATGCAGGAACCATTAACTTTGTCCCTTGGACGAGCTCTTCCTACGGAATCATTGAGTTCAAGATTACTTCATCTGGGAACTATTCACTATTTGTTGGAAACAGCAATGCTGGAATTGAAGGCTCACCCTTCCCCTTCACTGTAGTAGCAGGTATTCGTGCTTCATGTTTATTCTTTGTTAAGGTCAATTTAGGATGAGTTTATACATATTGTTGATAGTTGGCGTGTCAAGGTTTTTAACTGCTACAGTAGCTCTGACGTATCTTCATCATCTGTTTATACAAGTTTGCAATTTTCGAATCACACATATCTGTACTAGATTTGTTTTTGTTTCTTACATATCTAATATTTTCTTTGTCTTACATCTTATTTCTTTGTATGCCTATCTGTAGGGTCAATATTTGGTGGATATTGTCAAGGTTCCTGGTTGGACAATACCAATACATTTTTCGCTGGACAAAGTGCTACCCTTCTGGTTCAACGATATGATGTATATCGGAACAAAATAAGTTCTGATGTCAGTGAGATTTTATCCTATCATATAACAAATGCGGATGGGAGCTTGCCTAGTGAAGGAAATGGAATTGATGGCTTTTCAAGGCACGATAATATTACTTTCATTACTACAGTTTCTGGAACGTTTTTACTACATGTTAATGATAATGCTCAAAATGATATCATTGGATCACCCTTCCATTTTATTGTCACTGCTGGTAATACTGACATTCTAATATCTATCGATGATCAAAAGTAAAGCTTCTAAGTCGGATAATATTTTCTTCTACTGAATTGTGACTATTTAATTTACTTAGAAAATCAGAATGATCACTAGTCTTTTTCATCCTTAATTTTGTTACTCCGCGTCAGGATAATATTTTCTTCTACTGAATTGTGATTATTTAACTCAGTACGAAAATCCGAAAGATCACTAGTCTTTTCATCACCGTGTCATATATATATATATATATTGATATATTTCACTGTACTGCAGGATATGTGAATGCTAATAATTGCATCAGTCGATGGCCAGATAGCACTAATATTTTTGAAGCTGGTTCAGTAGGGTCATTTCAAATACTTCTGATGGATATAAACAATAACAGCATCAAGTTATCAAGTGGGCATAACCATAGCTATGGATTGAAGGCTTTCACTAGCTCCTCGAATGATGTAAAAGGAGTTTATGATTTAGTAATTGTCCCGGATGTTATGAGTGGCTACATTAATGTGACTTTCTTTGCTGTCCTTGCTGGAAATTACCATTTACATGTTCAAGTTATTTCAGAGGACATCAAAGGCTCACCTTTTCCTTTTTCAATAGTTGCAGGTACAATACTTCTTTCTATTTTTCCCTTCCTGTCTTCAAAGAGCTGCTCTAAGCTTCTATCGTTCCCCTTCCAGCCTTAATCACCTAATAGTGAACTGCGAGCCACTGTGGATGAGTGGTACAGCCCATTAAATGAATGCTGCCTCATCTCGCAGGAAAACAAACATGAATGATATTTAACAAAATTTATGAAAACTTGTATGATTTTTCGATTTTATTGTGCACTCCAAAAAGCTTAATTTTCATGATGGTTTATATCGTTTGCGAGAAAGTTTACATATTCTCTACTTTGCAGGAAAAGTATCATCAATCAACTGTGTCGGGACATGGTTCAATGGAATCAATACGTTTGATGCTGGAGATTCAGCTAATCTTCTTATTGAATTCAGGGATGCATTCAACAACAATCTAACAGGACTAAACAGACCATTGTTTCTCAATATTTCAGGCCAGGAAGCAACTAAGATAGTAGAGTATAAGATAACACACATAGAGCTGAAATCAGGTTATGAAATTGTAACGTTTCCTGTTACAGTATCTGGAAATACCTCAGTTCGTGTGATGGATGCGAAATATCTAGAAATACAAGGATCACCATTTCATTTGACTGTCTATCCAGGTCATCCTCTTTTATGTACAGTATAGATTCCTGATCTTTTTATGAACGTAAGGCTATTAAGAACTTTTTTTAAAACTTGTATAATCACAAATTCACTTTCTTGCATTGCCACAGAATCAGCCTCCCCTAATTAGCTTATGTAATACCTTCATTGTACTTAATTAGGATACTTCATATATTCTTATTCTGACAATGATCCCTCTGTGTATGGTTTGGAAACATATTTTAGAGTGTGAGGACATACCAGTATCCTTTGCGTGCATATAACAGATGTTGCATTGTATATACATCGTATGATTCTATTTTCAACCATACTATGCAGTATTCATTTAGTATCCTAATTTAAATACTCAGCATAATATAGACTACTGATTGAATATTGCTTTCTAAAATCAAATGACTATGTAACAGGTCCACTTGCAACATTAAATACAACAGCAGAATGGCAGTATGGGGTTTCAATATTTCAAGTCTATGCATCAGCCAAGCTATATATATACACCCGAGATGCATACATGAATGCAATATCTATAGATGATGGAAAATTGCAGGCCCTGATTTACAACGAGGACTCAATGGACCCTTATCCTTTTCCTGACATGACTATTACCCGTCATGAAACTCTAAACTGGATTCAGGTCTTGTCATTTACTACAGGAGATCCTGGGAAATTCAAGGTCTATATAAAAGATTCATCTCTTCAAAATATAGGATCATGTCCTTACACATTCCAGGTCTTTGAAGGTAAACAGAACTAGTTGAAGCTGGACTAATATTGTTAGGAACTAATTCCATGATGAAAATGGCGATATCATTTCATAATGGATGTAGATGGGATGAATTTATGCCTTTTCAAGTTCATGATCAAATTTTCATCTTTTTTTCATGAGAATGAAAAGTTCATAATTAATCTCGGTGAATAAAACGGGATAAATTTTGGGATCTTTTATCTTGTTTTCTGGCAACGTAGGTAGCATTGATCCAAATGCTTCAGTGGTGTCTGGGTTTGAGCAGAATGTAGGTATAGCAGGAAAGCCGAACAAATTTTCTGTAGAGCTCCGAGATAGTGAAGGAAAACCTGCAAATTCTCCCCCGACATCTGTTTCGGCACTTGTTAAGTATAAAAACAAAGATCCTCCTGACAGCTTCAGAATTAGTTCAGACAGTATTTATGAAGTGATGGCAATCACCAATTCAACGACGACATTTAATGTGACTATGAACCCAGGAGCCACTCCTGGGTCTTTTGAAGCTACATTTACTCTTGGACCAGGAAATTATGAAGTATATGTTTTGTGGACTAATGTATTACTCAACGATGGTACACCTTACATCATGATAGTGGATCCAGGTGAAGATATTCTACAGAAGTAAATGCATGTGTTAAAAATAAATATTTGTTTGCAAAAGCCGTGGTATATGAACAGATACATGATGGACACTAAGACAATTCCTGGATATAGGCAGTCAGCTTCTAGTACTATCAGTCTGATGACTATGATTGAAACTTCCTTGTATTTTCTATGGCCTATTAATACAAAGCTGTATCTTATTAAAAAAGAAAAGCCATTGTATTAAGTACTATTGAAGAGGAAATGTGATGACATTTGCCTAAATGACCTTCATATACTTGCATCAAATATTTTGCGAGTAGAAGTTGTTCCAGGTTTTCTTGTGGGTCTATAGCAATGCTGCTAGGACTTCCGTGAGGCCACCATCAGTATGTACCATATTGATGCATTTCCGTCCCATAGGAGGGAATGTGAGTTAGTTGCTGCCGACACTATAGTGTAATTTTTCTCAAGTTAAAGAAAGTTTATGTCATAGTCCATGTTCACTTTTTCCAGAGGACCATAGGAATTCCAAATTGTCAACCTGTTATAGAAATATAAGATGGAAAATACGTATATGAATGTCCTTTAAGGGGCCAAAATTGCCAGTAAGGCCAAACAAGAGGCATCCCAAAATGCTGTATCATGATACAGACATATTGTAAGTAATTAAAAGCTGTGTAAGAATCTTGTTGTCTGCACTTCCAAGATTCGTAACTCACATACACTGAAATTTCTGCCATTGAATTATCAAAAGATTTTCTTCAGATTAGAAAAACTTACATTTATTTTGTTGGGTTTATGCATGAAGGTGTTGTTGACACGTCAATGTGTGAATGTTACAAGGATAAGTACCAAGGCCAAGCACGGATTGGAGTTTGGAACTACATACATATAATGATCAATGATAGCTTAGGCTATGGTATCCCTGGACAAGCTTCGCTTTTGGATTTAGTTGTGAACTCAACGACAGGAAACTACAGTGAAGCCGATATTATAGATACTGGAATGGGAACTTATCTGGCAGCTTACAAGCCTTATGCAAGAGAAGAGTACATGATCAGAATTCAATATAAAACAGATTTCATAGCAGATTGCTCCATGACTGACAGTGCCTTGTCAGGTGAGGATTTCATTATTTGCTGTATATTTACTCAAACGATATTTTGTGAACCTTAGTTTATTGTAAAACATATGTACCCAAGAATTTGGATTTTTTGAAGCTTTTTGGAACCACTGTACTTACGCAATGTCTACACTTGCTTGGAGTGTAGCGGACTACCCACTTACAAATCAGGATAATTCAAGCATTATTCAAGGAGAAGTTGCAATTATTGATGTACTGTCAAATGACGTAAGTGGAGTTGGCACCCTTTTGCTTTACAAAGTCTCTCAGGTGTGTGCTCTAAAATGGGGTTCAAATATTATGCACATCATCAGCCTGTCTACCAATAAGATGTTTCATGTAAAAACAATAAATGTTAGTTAAAACAAGCACCTCGGTTTCGTTTCTGTTTTTTTAATACAAAGTTGTATCTTGTTTAAAAGAAAAGCACCTCGGTTTCTTTCTTCAGCATATGCTAGGCTTCACTTTGCTTTTTATTTTCTCCCTTTTTCCTGGCATTACTATTTCAGGTAAGTTGATTGGTTTTGATATCTTTGTTCTCTTATTCATCCACAGTTCTTTTGCTATGCCTATGATAACTGGTGTCATGGTCCTTAATTAGTTTGGTGGAACTTCATCGGTCTATAATATGGCCTACTCTACATCTTTTCAATGCATAAGAATGTAACTCATGTGATGGCCTCATATTAGTTTACCGGAATGAATCATGGGTCTATTTTACTCTTGCTGACATACTTTTTCAAGATAATCATCGCTAAAAATTACTTTTGTTCCAAATTTTGCTACTATCTTGAATTGGGGTTTTTTGCTATCAACATTTTGTTACAATATTTCAACCTACCAACAGCAAGAGAAACTTCGATTTTACTAAGATGAATATGTTCTATTTGGTGTTATAGAATTTTTGTTTGGCAACAAGCATGACATTTCCCACCTTGGATCACAAAAGCATATAAGATTTTTTCCATATAAGAGAAACTTCAATTTTTCCTGCAAAATCCATAACGTCAGAACTAGAATGGATATGTTCTATTTGATGGTATAGAACTTTTGGTTGGAAAAAAAGCACGATGTTTCCTACCTATTGTAACCACAAAACTATGTACGTTTTTTTAGGAAGCGAAGCATGGAAAGTGTCTGATTTATCAACAAATGTTAGTATATATCTCACTTCCAGAGTATGTTGGAGATGATATGTGTATGTACACAATACAAAATAGTCAAAATCTTTATGATAACGGAGAAGTGTATATAACCATTAGTCCTAGATTACCAAAGATAGATCTGGTATCTCGTGTTGTGACAGGCCTTGAAGACTATCCAATAGATTTTAACCGGTGAGCATTTGGTGTTTTGGTGTCATTAATTAATTGTGAACTGATGGTTGAATTAGGTGATATTGATAACTTTGTGGTCTTTATATAGGATTGGGAATAGTATCGTTATATCATATTGGAATGAATTATCCATATTAACAGTGAATGTACATGTTGATTATGGAACACTCTATCTGGGAGCAGATGATTCGAAATTATGGATGCCCGTTGGGGAGGCAAGGAATGCAACAAGTAATATCACTTTTGTGGGCTCCCTAAATGTGGTGAATGAAGCTATACAAATGCTCATTTATATCGGGTATGATGTTTCCAAGTTTCTTTATGTGGAATATGATGCTTTGGGATAACTATTATTTCTCGAAACATCACTGACATCTTGTTTCACAGTGGTGCAAACACTGAAAAAAAATGAAAGTGAAAATCAATAGATTAATCTTTATCCTTGATTGATGTTAGAAGCTAATTAGCCAATCATGAATTTAGTATGATAATTGAATTGAATCTCATAAATCTGGGTGTCATTATAAAGGCACGTTAACTCCAGCATTATTATACAATTAATTTTTGCATAAATATCAGTTTCACCGTTTGCGGATAATTCCTTGATTTCTTTGCATACGTTTACATATTGTGCGTAAATGTAATGATCTGTCCATATACCATCCTTATTACGATTTCCATCCTTAAATGACTTCGATTTCGTAGGCCCAGAAATTTCAATGGTAGAGATTTGCTCACATTACTGGTGATAGATCCATACGATAATAATGCGGATACAAGTATAGATCTAATCATAAAGCCAGTCAATAATCCACCGTACATTATTGCTCCATATAAATTGTTGGTTGATCGAAGTGGTGGAATGAAATATGGCTTCTATGAGAATAATAGTATCAGAAGTTTTGACCAAGGCAATGAACTCATAACAGTTGGTGATCCAGATGAAATGGATCCTAAAGGTAAAGTTGATGGGAAAGTACTGAGGTACCCTTAACGTTTTCTGGTAAGATGTCAGGACATCTGCATGTTGTACTAAACGTAAAAGCTCTCAGTATTTCTCTAAATACCCCTTTATGGTACAAAAGATACTACAAGAATATTATGGTAGCTTCTCCAAACTTAAAGATATATTTTGGTTTTGTGCCGACTTAAAGTTAAATTCTCTCAAATTTGAACACCTCCTATATGTTTACGTGCTGATGTTTTTTCCTGCAATTTTCATAGATTTTGGGGAGGAGCTACAACTTCAAGTCCTCATAGGAGTGAATGTTGGTGACATTTATATAACATTGCCTACAATTGCCCTCCAAGAACTTAAAGTATTTCGTGGAAGTACTGGCATCTGGGAATCCTACAAACCTTCTAACCAAGAGGTTTCTGATTTTATGACCGTGAATGCCCAAGGAATTCAGTTCTACTTGAATGTCAATGACTCAAATAATGCCATAAAGACCATCACGTATCAAGTAAGTACCTATACCTTTAATGTGGTGCGATTGTTAGATGTAATACTTAGGTTTGAAAACTATGGTTTTGATGAGGTCAAAGTTCCTGTCTCGCTTAAAAAGAAAAACCTTAGCAACTTTATTTGTAATACTGACACAATGAAAATAATCCATTTTTAGTCAATTCTATATTGTTCTTTTACGCTTGAATTCAAAACTGAATGAAATTATCTTGAACATGAGAATGAGTTGGTCTTTATATGTAATTCAATAGAAAACAGATCATTCTCCATGTTGGAGTTGGACATTTTGTATGATGGGGATGGTGTAAATTTCTCAAATCGCATGGAACTATTGGGTTCTCTCTGACGACTCACTTCATTTGGGCAAAAGAAAAGCTTCTCTTTGCAGAAAGGATTCTATAAAGATATTTTGCTCATAAATTATTTGCTATCCATGTAGGGAAATAGTGCAGCGACCCTTCATATTTTAGTGAATGATCGAGGAGCATGGGGTTGCTCTGATGGTTGCAAAAATGAAGATATGTCGGTACCGCTCACAGCTGAAGCAAAGGTTGATTTGGTCTTTACCGCACATAATCATGAGGGTATGTAACATTCTTTTCATTTGTTTTTTAAATTTCCAAGTTGATTCTGTCTGTAAAGAAAAATATGGGAAACTCTCTTAAAATATTCGCAGGTGGGTTTAAATTTCCGATGCAGTTATCATGAAATATAATACCTACCATCTGTTTATTTTATACATCTATCCGAATACAAAGCTGTGTCCTAGTAATACAAAGCTGTGTCTTGTTTTAAATAAATACCACCCCTTGAAATTGCCTAAACACCTCTGTATTGTTCTAAGTGCTGAAGAACCTGTGTGCTTCGAAATACTGCATTATCAATTATCTGAAGGAGTATTTTGTAATTACAAAATAGATAAATGGTTATTTCTGTGATTCTCAAAAGCTCAATGGAATGTCATTGTTTTGGATATTTCTTCCAAGTGCAATGTGTATTTATGTAACAATTGCGTATTTTGTTTTCTCTAGGTCCTTCAAGAGGAAAGGTTTTACTGGCTATTGGGCTATTTATAACATCGGTTATTAGTGCATATGTTATATTTGTTCTGGTACCCTGCTATATAGCGAAGCTTGATCAAAATGAATACAGTAACAAAGATCTTCGAGATAAGGTTGATTTGGACTTTTTTCTGAAGGAAGAACAGAACCTACAAAATACGAAGGTAGCTCCTTTCATTTGATTGGCGTTGCCCATTCGTCTTTATTTAGGAGCATAACACAAGGAATTTTGTAGAAGTAGTGGTGAAAATGGTTATATTTCTTGCAGGTGTTTAATACTCTGTGGGTCCCATCTACAAGTGGAGGCGGAGAGATTAGTGTAATAAATCCTATTCGCAACCAGCACTCGGATCATGAATTGAAAAGAATGTACGCATTCAGTCTCTATTTGTTGAGCTAGAATATTATTTATCTATTGTAGGGACTGGCCCTTGGCTAACACAATGTTAGAAGCGTGTCCATTGTCGCAGGCTTGCTTTGGCCAAGGAGAAAATTTCAGCACGAGCATAAAAGATCAGATTACTGATCATATGGTGTGGGTGGAGTAGCATCATTCCATCTGAAGTTTCGCTAATGGTGCGGATGCGGTGGACAAAGGGAAAAAAACATCATCCTTCAAATTGTTTGGATGTAGTGTATAAACAGGAATATGAGCAAAAAGAACCATTGTAGATTGAGGATATATTCCTTGAAAGTTGTATTAAGTGTTGTAGGGATAACCGAATGGGAAGGGTCGTCCTACACTAGTCATGTTATCCCCTTTCTGCAGTTGGTAGTAGGTCTTCGTAGTTGTAGTAATTGGGGTAAAAGTTAGGGATCTCAGTTTCCCTTTCTTTGTTTAGCAACTCGAAAAGTTCTTGGTATATCCTTCTTCACAGTTGCCTGCAAATTTACCCTGAAATCATGCACATTGCAGGATAAGTTTATGTAAATGCAGGAATTTGTGTAAAAAACTTTGCTCAATGAAGAAATCGGTTCCTTGGTAGATTTCTACAGCCAATTATCGCACTGATAAAGCAAATAGAGTAATAGGGAAAACATGTTGAAATGTAGCTATAGACAATGTGTTAAATCATGCACTTCTTCATTTCTGAAATTAGCCTGTGTACGATTGTCAGCATCCATGAACGTGAAAAGATGCACAACTGATCAGATTTGTGATTCTTGGTTTCACATCTGATTTAATGCCTGATCACAAGGATCCTCCATATTTAAAATGTTGTAAGTTCTATGAAACTTGGCCAAGGAACTATAACATCTCAGCCATCTGTAAGTACAGCATAGTGATTAAAAAAAATTATAAGCATCGAAATGGTTTTTGCGGAACACTCTGGATTCAGCTATATGTGTTCTCCATCATTCCGGAGACACATCATTTTTATTATGCATGAATCATGAACATCACATGAGCACGATATTTCCACCACCTACATGAACTTGCATAATTTAGCACCAGTTAAAGCACGGCCAAAATCTAGCTAGGGTGTACACACCCATTTGATCTTCGCACATTTCACCTCGATTTTATGACCACAAAGCCAACTAAGAGAAAATTTCCTTCATTTCGTCTTGCAGCCTTCCATCCTCTTGAAAATTAGCATTATGGGCATTTGCATCTACACCATGTGCAAAATATGTGCATCAATCGACTTCTTTGGGTTCACCCAAGTTTGTAGTTTTATCTCAGTTCCTCTTTCCATTCTGATGTCCAAGAGCCCTGAGGGATGGCTATAGTAATAATACGCTACAATGAGGCCAATATATTAATAATATATCACCCCATGTCCATAGCAGCTTTGTAATCCTCATGCTAGAGACTGTAATCTGCAGCACATGATGCCCATGTTGTCATACCGCTTTGTTTAGATAGAACATGATAAGCTTCTTCCAAATTCCCACATTTCATATACATGTCCATAAGAGAATTATTTATGGCAGCAACAAGTTCAAAATCAAATTGAACAACATAATCATGAAACCGTTGACCGAGCTCCAAGCATTCCAATGCTGTACATACACTCAACATGCACACGAAAGTAACCTCATTTGGTTGTACACCTTCAAATTCCATGGATTGAAAAACTTGACAAGCAGCATCAATGTGCCCATTCTTCATGTATGCTGATATCACTGAGGTCCACGAAACCACATTTCTCAAGGGCATTTGATCAAATACTTGTAAACCAAAATCCAACCTCCCAAACTTTGCATACATTGTTAATAGTGCATTCCCCATAAAAATGTTGGGTGTGATCCTTACTTCATGTATGTGCTTGTGCACCTTCTCAACTTGTCCCAAACTAGTACAAGCGTTTAGCACATTGACATATGTGATCTCATTCGGCTTGAATCCCCTTTTTACCATGTCCAAGTAGCAATTCCAGGCATCCACGTGCTGACCATGCTTCATGTAGCCAGTGGTCATAGCTGTCCATGCTGCTACATCAGGCTTTCTTATCTTTGTGAATATTCTTCTAGCATCTACTATGCTTCCACATTTGGAATATGTGTGAATGAGCGCGTTCTCCACAAAAGTAGTAGATTTTAATTTCAATGCTAATATAATTACATGGAGATAACGGCACAAGTTTAGATCTCCCAAATCCCCCAACGAGTCTAGAATGTTCAAGAAAGTCACATCAGTCCAATTATGGCCATCCCAATACATGCGCCAGAACATCCTTATGGCTTCCTCGTGGTTACCAAGCTTAGCATTTCCAGATATGAGAATATTCCAGGATATAGCGTCCTGACTTGCCATTTCATCAAACACCCTTTGAGACTCCTCTATCCTTCCCAATGTAGCATAGAGATCTATCAATGTGTTTGCAATGTGTACATTGTTAGACAGGCCCATTGAAAGGATACATACATGAACATGTCTTCCCTTGACATGATTTCCTCCTTGAACACACGCAGCAAGAACACCAACACAGGCCATTGCATCTGGATTCGCCCCTTCTTCTTTCATTTGCTCAAAAAGCATCATTGCTTTGGTAGCTTTTCCCTTCTTGCATTGGCCTGAGATCATTATCGTCCAAGTGATTACATCTCGGTCTAATATCGCATCGACCAAACGCCACACATCATCAACGTCAAAAGGATTACTTTTGAAGCGAAGATTGAGAAGAACATTCCCGAGATGAGCATAAATCGGCATCGCGATCTCCAACAGATAAGCACATATTTTCTCAGCCAGCTTGTTATTGTTCTTTGCTGCACAGGACTTGGCTATGGCAAGAAAAGCACCGTCTTCTGCGTTTACAACACCGCCGTCGATCAAACGGACATATAAGCTGAAAGCTTTTTCAACCGGGCCTTCCTCGATCCACATCTCGACAAGGAATTTGCACGGTAGATCTTGATGAAGGCAAGCGTGGCAAACGTGATAAAATTCCCGGTCCACATTGCCAGTCCATCGCTTAAACGCTCTGAGAAGAGAAGTAGCGACAAAGTCTAAGCCTTCAAAGCTCCTCTTTGGGGAGCGAGGATGGGAAATCTGCTGGGCCAGGCCTGTGATGGGACCATCGATGGAGATGGAAGCCTGTGGAAGGGAGAGGTAGGAGCGAAATATACCTGGTCTGTTGATGTTGCAGAGCAGAAGGGAGTGAAGAAGCCTCATGGGCATTTGGTGGCCATGGCACCTGCATCAGAAATGCATGTATACGTATAAAATACACAACGCATATACGTATACGTATAATATACGCATGTCCGTATAAGAAATCCTAAACTCTAAACCCTAAACCCCAAGCCCCAAAACCCTAGACCCTAAACCATGAACGCCTCTGACAAGCGAGTCTCTAACCCTCGAAGATTCCGCGCGCGATTCGGTTGTCGAGCGTTTGCGGTCTCCGATCGATGTGATTACGATTCCGGTTTTCACGATCCTTTTCGTGTCGAAATTATGGCTTCAATTGTGCGAATACGGGATACCGATTTGAGAGGTTTTAGTGACAAGAGCATTGGTTCCGAAATGGCTTCGATGACATCTAAATGGTACAAGCAATGGTGGGCGATTTGTGGGCGATTGTGGGCGATTTTGTGGGCAATTGTGGGCGATTTGTGGGCGATTCAATTGTGGGCGATTTGTGGACGATTTATGGGCAATTGTGGGTGCATTGTGGGCGATTTGTGGGCGATTGTGGGCCATTGTGGGCGATTTGTGGGCGATTGTGGGCGATTTGTGGGCGATTGTGGGCGATTTGTGGGCGTCATGCAGACTTTCCCTGATTTCGGAGATCCGTGTTTTCCTTTCTTCCATAGCTGGCTGGATTCAGAAAGAAGCAGAAGTCGAACAGCTGCATGGAGCCACTTGGCGAGCATGTGGAGCTCTCCACCTTCTGTGTCCTTCATACCTTCTACACGACGACAGATGAGCCTCCCGACCTGGTTCATGCTCTTCAGATCGATCCGTTCCCTTTTTCTTGCAGGAGCTGTGTAGTCGAGACACTGATTTTTCTCGTGTGTTTTTCTCATTCATGAGTTGTTTCTCGCATCCTCGTTCTTTCCGCCACTTCTCTTCGACGCTGTATAAATCCTGGTCGGCTTATCTTCCGCCCACATCTGTTGCTACTGCTGTCTCGTCTGCTCTCCGCCAACAATCCCACCAACCTATCACAGGTATGGCCCGAAGCTACTTTCAATCAAGTCTTTGAAAGTTGTTAAAACAAACGTCAATTGATCATCTCTGCATCTTACTCAGTACGTCTTTCGACTGTTATTGACAAAGGTCTGCTTTATATCCACTTTAAATCAGTCTTTAAACGTTTAATGATCAACAAAGATCACATGGTGCCCATTTCGAATCAGTCTTTGGATGTCGTTAACAAAGACCACTTGATCTCCCCTTTGAATTAGTCTTCCAATGCTGTTACTGAAGATAGTCTAACTAGTCATGGATGTGATATCCTAAAAGGCAATGATGCTTAATGCAAATGACCTAAATTTGACCATGTTGCGGTCATGATGCATGCATGCATGGTTCTCATGATCCCCTTTGATGAGGTAATTAGCGTACATGCATGATGTTTTTGGTGTAGTGAAATTGTTCTGAAACTTCTCTGAGATCAGGCTTTGGAGTAGCAAGGAGAAACATAATTACGATGTCGAAGCTCCATGATCCGATGGAAACCGAGGAAGAAAGCAGGAAGTCGGCTGGCATGCCAGGCCTGAGGCACACGGTCTGGGATCAGCAAGACATCAAGCCCGAGTATCCGAAGATCACCAAGGATGAGTCTGCAGATGTTGTTATTGTGGGCGCAGGAATTTTTGGCCTGAGTACAGCTTACAATCTTGTGAAGGAGGGAAAGAAAGTTGTTGTCATCGAAGCAAAAGCTAGAGGTAAAGAGCTATAGGATCCAGCATTCTTTGAATCGATAGCTAATTGATCAGATATAATTCCAGGGCTAGTGTGAAAATGGAGAAAGACTTATTTTTATTCACATTGAACGCTGTGGACGAGAACTATCAAGCATGTACACGGTTTGAGGATATTGTATGATATTTAATCCTTCTGCACCAGGGAGTGGGATGACGGGAAGAACAACTGCACACATTATGATGTGGAATGATGATTTCTATTCGAAGATTGCTAAGCAGCATGGAGAAGAGATCTGTAAGCTGGTCGGTGATAGCCATAGGGCTGCAGTCGACTTTATCGAAAGGACCATCCTCGAAGAAGGGATTGAATGCAAATTCTCAAGAGTTGATGGATACCTCTTCCCACACGAAGAATCTAAGAAAGTCATGGAGTTGCTACACAAGGTTTGTTAAAATGATGATTGATTACGATTACATGCAGAACCAGGGATAACCGTCTAAAATTTCCGCCACCTGATTGTTATACAAAGAGATTATGTATCTAGATTGGATGAATGGAACCCTCAAGGATAGTGTACAAAAGCATTATGATCTTCTCAACAATTAGTCGAAGTAGTCATGTTCGTACGGACACATGGATTTTTGTGGGAGTTTATTTTGAGTTTAAAAGCATTATGATCTTCTCTTTAGTTAGTCGAAGTAGTCATGTTCATAGGGGAACATGGATTTTTGTGGGAGTTTATTTTGAGTTAAGATCTCATCTATATTATATGTTTGATGTTGTGTAGGAATTCGAAGCATCAAAGCTAGCTGGATTTGATGTTAGCATGGTGGATCTAAAAAAGGACCCATCATGTGGAAGGATTTCGTCAGCCATTCACTTCCCGGGGAATGGAGATTTTCACCCACTCATGTAAGCCGAAGGAACTTCTTTTTCCAAGTAACATCTAGCTTAGCTATTTTATATTCAGTAGAAGACTATATTCCACATAATTTTAGTGATGCATCGGCGTGCAAAATATTCTGATTAGGTATCTGAATGGTCTTGCAAAAGCAATCGTTAAAAGAGGTGGGAAGATCTATGAGGGCTGCAGAGTGAGCAAAAACGAAGGCCATCAGGTAACGACAGAAGATGGCATTAAGGTCACCGCCGGAGCTGTCGTCCTTGCGACACACTCTCCCATCAATCACAACCTTACGATCCATGCACGCCAAGTAGCACAACGTACTTATGTGCTTGGATTCAAAATTGCGAAGGGATCTATCAAGTAGGTCTTATGCCAAACCTTGTTGGTTAAATGTATTATTTTGCTCAATAAAGTTTCAGGAGAGTCCATTGTAAGTTTTCGAAGATTCTCACATTCATGCTCAATGATCTTAAAACCTATGCAGCGTTTTGCCAGTGTCAATTCCAAAAGTTTCGACTGGTTTGGAACTTCTTTGATTATTTGGTCCAATGCAATCTCTGACTCTTTTTGAGCTTTGGTACCATCTTCACACAATTGTAGGAAAGCACAATGGTGGGACACTAATGAACCATACCACTACATCAGAACAGAGGAGAAGCAAGATTATGACGTGCTTATCGTGGGAGGCAATGACAATCCTTCGGGTGTGAAGGCAGAGAGGGGACTGGATCCATATGGCTCCCTTGAGAAATGGACTCGTGAAAGGTGGTCTGATGCAGGGGAAGTACTTTATCAATGGACAGGGCAGGTCAGTTCATGTGCTTCCCACCAGCTGCCCACAATGTTGATCTTGATGAGTACCATCAATTTGCATTGGTAGGATTTTCCTTCCATTATCATTTTTGATCACCTATTCTTTTGTGTTGCCAGGTATATGAGCCAACTGATAGCCTTCATCTGATTGGGCATGACCCATCTTTCTCTGGGAATGTTTTTATTGCTACTGGTGAGTATAGTTTGATTCGGTTTCCATCAAGTGCGTCGTGTGCAAAATACGTAGTAGGAACATTGGATGTAAATCCCGCTTCTTCTAATGTCAAATGTTCGAAATTTCCATCAACAACAATCAAATTTAACGCATGAATCGGTCTTTTATGAATGTATGATGCATGCTTTCGAAGGCGACAGTGGTCAAGGTATGACCGGGGGGACGATTGCTGGCATGCTTCTGAAAGATTTGATACTGCAGAAAGACAACGCTTGGGCAAAAGCGTATAAACCCAGCAGATTCCTTCCAGTAGACAAGTCGACTCTTGAAACCACAGCCGAGATAGTTGATCATACAGTGAAGGTATGTGCCAATGATGTGTTATCAGAGACGTTTGGAATGGGTGTATTCCGTCGGGAGGATGAGTTAGTGTTTGCATGTCCATGTGATTGTTTCGAAACACTGCTCGGTGATCGGACTTTGTGTTGCTTCTCTATGAAGTATGTAACAACTTCTTTGTTCTTGGGATAGGGTTTTGCAAGCAAAGCCCCAGCCATAGGTGCCGATGTTATCGATATTGAAGAGATGCTGCCGAACAGCGGGGCAGTGAAGCAAGAAGGCTTGCACAAGATAGCCGTATATAAAGACAAGAATGGGCAAATCCATAAATACTCGGGTCAGTGTATAATGTGTTTCTTTTAAAGGAAAATTACCAAAAAACGCCTAACAAAAGTATAAATTAGTTACATTTTTAACGCCTACTAAAACTAAAAAGTTACAATTAGCACCTAGTTTTAAAAGTTAACACCTGATTAATTGATTAACACCAAATCAATTAATTGTGAACTCAATTAACATCAAATTAATTAAATTAGATTCTAAAAATTAGTAACTTTTGTTAGTTGAATATAGTAAGGGAATCGATTAGGATCAATTGGTGGTAAGCGATTAGAAATAAATCCAATAAACTTTAACTAACGGAATTAAGTGGGCGTTAGCTTTTAGTGGAAGATGAGAGCAGACGTTAATTTGTAATTTCTGATTTTAGTAGTTAAAATGTAATTTATAATTTTGTTAGGTGTTTTTTGGTAATTTTCTCTTCTTTTAATGGTTAGTCTTAATGAAGTTAAAGCTATCAATTAACTTGATTGGATGGATCAAAAGCTGGTAAATCGTAGATTCATCATAAGTAGGTACCAAACCGTATGATTCTTTCGTTTGTATTTTCGCAGCGGTATGTCCGCACATGAAGTGTATCGTGCAGTGGAATTCGATCGACAACACTTGGGATTGTCCATGCCACGGATCCATTTTCGATGCGCTTGGCCGATGTGTCAATGGTCCTGCGAAGGCGGACCTTGCGGTCGTAAACCCCTAAATCGTACACAGGCTTTTCAAGCTTGTGATGGGGTGAATAAAAATCGATCATATGGTCAATACCATGCTGATTGGTAGGTGCCAGTTTGTGTTAAAAAGACGGCAAGTTTGTGTTTAATGTATATAAATTACTGTTTTGCTACACAAGGTTAAATGTACTTAGATCAAAATGCTTGTAGCCTTTAATGGGGCGATTGCCCCTCGTAATATAAATTATGGTGCCAACATGATATGGCTGGCAAAAGGGTACTTTGATATGTGGCGTCATATACGGATAAATTTGTTACTTTGGTAATATGCTCATGTAGCTTGCGATCTATCAACATGAAGCTCGGTATGTAAAAAGACGATTCATTACCAGAAATTGATCTATCATTTGGAAATCCATCGTCGAGTAAATCTAGTGCCATCTGAGCATATGGACGCTTCACTGATTCGAGAAATCTACGATGCAAAACGGTGCGAGAGAGCGTAAAAGCTTGGCTGCAATTTTCGGCGGGCATTTGGTTCTATGGAGCAGATTTGTATGCACTTTGAGCTTCCAGAAATACAACGTTATGGCCCTAAACATGGCATTCGATTGGCATCTATTCCGGATTTGGATCAGGCATAATTGGTTAATGCAAGCGATCAAAGGTTTAATGGAGTAGATATGGATGCACTTCGAATTCCGAAAATACTGTTCCAGATACAGCTCATGAGGCCCTAAACATGACATGGCATTCGATTGGCATCTATTCCAAGTTGGGATCGTGTACATGCATGCACCAAATACATAAATTTAAGCATACATATACATGTGTATGTATGTCCATGTGGCAGATACATGCGTGCGTTTTTATATGTATGTTTCGGTATGCATACATGCACACACGCATACACACATGCATGCATGCATACACACATACATACATACGCGCACACACACATACACACATGCATGCATGCATACATGCATACATACATACGCGCACGCACACATACATGCACACACATACATACATACATAGGCGCACACACGCACACACATACATACATACACACACATGCCCACATGCATGCATAGCCTACACACATACACAGATGCCCACATGCATGCATACCATACACACATACGCGCACACGCACACATACATGCAAACTTACACACACATATACATACGCACACATGCATACATACATACATACATATATACATAACACACATGCACACATGCATGCATAGCATGCATAACACGCACACATACATGCATGCACACATGCACGCATGCATACATACACGCACGCACACATACATACGCACACATACATACATACACACATGCACACACACATGCACACACACAAGCACACATGCATGCATACCATGCATAACATACACACACATACACATGCATACACACATACATACATACACACATGCACACACACATGCACACACACAAGCACACATGCATGCATACCATGCATAACAT
>JBBBWG010027501.1:0-16001 GCA_037176905.1 Azolla pinnata | reverse complement strand
ACACACACATACACATGCATACACACACGCACACATACGCATGCATACATACACGCGCACACACATACATACGCACACATTACATACTTACATACATGCATGCATGCATACATGCACTCACACAGACGCATGCATGCATACATGCACTCACACAGACGCATGCATGCATACATGCACTCACACAGACGCATGCATGCATACCATGCACAACATACACATATACACGCTCATACGCATACACACATGCACACATAACATGCTCAGACATACACACACCCACATACATACATGCATAACATACATACCTGCCCACACATACATCCATGCATGCATTCATACATACACACACACATACTGAGTGTCAGCTCTGCGAGATGGAGAACGAATCTTCAGCTGTGGAGACCATCGGAGCCCCGTCTGTGAAAGCTCTGTTCATTTACCCCATCAAGGCCTGTAGAGGAATATCCGTCGGGTCCGCCTTTCTTTCCAACACAGGTCTCCCTCCATTCCTCTCCATTGTATGTTTCTTTTGGGTTTATTTTCTCTTGTTTCGGTTACGTTGCGCTTTTCTGGAAGCCTGTGCGTTACATGCTTTGGATTGATTGCATCTCTGAGGACGCACGATCTGCTAAAAAGGGATCACGTGAATTGTTCGTCTAAGCAAGGGATGATCTTTCACCAGCTGGAATACTATTTTCTAATGAAGGAAACGATCTCCTTTGAGTGGCGGTCGTGATTGAATAAAAAGCTGAGATGATTGTTTGGTTTTATCTATCTGAGAGACCATAAAGGTTTTAGAGGAATCTCATATCATGCGATGTTTTGATTATTTCTGGCTGGTAATGTCCCCTGGTATTTCCCCTTGGATCAAACCTTTGAAACTCAGAACTGGTGTGTATTGACCATGTAATAAATTAGCACGTGTATTGAAAGCATGAAGATGGACGGACCATGTGCTTATTAAAATAAATCGTGGGGAATAATGGAATATCAGAGACTTCAGAGAAATAAAAGGAGCACTTTTTTCACCCCCAATATTAGAGTCCTTCAGGTGGCTGGTTATTGACCTCACTTAGAGTCTTTCTGCCTTGTATAGGGTTTAAGTTTTATGTTTTTATTGCAGAAAAGAGTGAATCGGACCTTTTCATTAATGTTAGTACTTTAAAATGTGATCTCCATTAGAGCGTGTCGTAAGCTATGGATCGCACAACATTATCTTATAGTAGTAACACTGGGGATCTCATTCTTGAAAAAGGCACTGTGTGATTAAATATTAGTTATAAGCTTCAAATTTTTATTTTCCCCTGTAGTCATGGCATGTTATCCTTTCGATGTCGCAGGATTCAAATGGGATCGAATGTGGATGGTTGTGAATTCAAAGGGACGAATGTTGACTCAACGGGTTAATCCTGAGCTTGCTCTTGTAGAGGTTTCTTTACCCGAGGAAGCTCTTTATATGCCCAGGGATTCTCTATCTCCTGATTCAGCATTAAGTAGGGTTGATTGTTTACTTATTTATACAAACAATCGTTAGTATACATAAAATGCGGTCCCATATCCATATGTTATTTCACAGCCATATCCAGATGTATCTGGATTGGTGACATTCATTAACACTGGCAAATCCACATGATTAGGCATGAACATAGACATGTGGATATGCATATGCTATATAGAGGTATAGCCATGTGTATGTGGATGTACACCAACATCAATATACCAATTGTGTAGATGATATGGATATGGATTGCATAGACGTAGATACATATGTATATGAATATGGATATTATGCCTACATTTCCATGTATATATCCATATTTGCATGAAGTTGTTCGTGCACCTGGGATGGATCCTCTTCGAGTTCCCCTATTGGCTGCTACTTCTTGCGTAATGGTAGAAGCATCTGTTTGGACATGGGCGGGTGCAACTCTTGATGAAGGCAATGATGCAGCCAAATGGTTCACAAGTTATCTTGGGGAACCATGTAAACTTGTACGTTTTGATACTGGCAAGTGAGAATACTTTAATCAGAATACCACACATACGAGTAAAGAATATAAGTGACTGCATGTTGATACTTTTTTTTTAATTGTAACAGAATCTCAAATACGGCCAACAAATCCTGATTATGCTTGTGGTTTCAAGATTTGTTTCCCAGATGGATACCCATTTCTTGTCATCTCGCAGGTTAGAACAACTTGACCTTAAATTTGGATCTAGTCTGATCACCTGACTTTTTCAGTCCGTCAGAGAGTAATTGCTATTTCCTTTTATCTTTCTCCTGTTTCAGGCTTCTTTAGATTCTTTGAATGAGAAGCTGGGAAGTCCAGTATCTATCAACAGATTCAGGCCGAAGTATGAACGTTTTCAAAAGGCGAAGAATACATATACTTTGTGATGTAATGACATAAGCAAAATCTGGTCGCTATGTTTACTATCCAGTGCAATGCAGTATCCTTGTGCAGGGGTGTGAACCATTTGCAGAAGATTTCTGGCAAACCTTTATGTTAGCAGGCCTTACATTTCATGGTGTAAAGCTATGTTCTCGTTGCAAGGTATGTTTATTGATTTTTTATAGTCAAAACGTTCTGAATATTGTAGTGGGTTGCGCTTCCTTCTACACATTCAAAGGCGGTAATTCAACTGTTGGAAATCATATTTAACGTGTACTTGCATTGCTGAATTCTTCTATAATGGAAGTCATGCTCCTTGTCCTCTAAAGAGAGGCTGCTATTTATGTTGAACATAACAATCTCTCTTTCAATACCCATAATTGTAGGGAGAAAATACTTGTTCTGGGTTTAGGAAACAAGACTATAAATGGATAAGTGACTGCTTCAAGCATTCATGCAGACTCTGAAATTTTCATTCTCTTCATCACTGGAGAAGTATAGATATATGCTTTTCCAGTGATGAATCTCTAAAAAAGAAGGTATTTCCCTTCCATCTTTTTCTACTAGGATTTTCAACCCTGAATACAAGATCTTTTAAGGAAACCGTCACTGAATGTTGCTGCTTAAAAATCACTCTATTCATTTGTCTAGGTAGAAGTCTGTTAATTCTTATTCCAGTTATGAAAGAACCACCTATTTGTGGTTGGTATGAAATTAATGTCACTGGCGGAGTACTAGCCACCAGTTTTTGATTTATGACAAGTGAGGACATTGAGTGGCTTGGTGTAAAGAATGGCATGCCTTGTAAATGATTTCAGGTCACGACCGTGAATCAGGAAACGGCTGAAGTAAGTGGAGAACCCTTGACAATGCTTGGCAGCTTTAGAGCTGGGAAAATGATGTCACTCACCCAATCCAAGGCGAAGGTAACATTTTTTATAAGGCTTCGTTGTATGTTCTATGTAATCTCACAAGTGCCATCGCTTCTGATGTTAATAAGAAAAACCTGGTTAGGTTTTCATCCCTCATGTAGTTCATAATTATATATCAATATCATGGTCGAACATTTCTCCTGAGAATGCGTCGAAGGCTCCTGTGTTTGGCACCAGGACCAAGCCTATGCCCATATTCCTTATTCTTGTTTTATTGATGTTCAAAATACTGTGAGTGATTGTTTCTTTTCCTGTGTAAAAGTCATATGATTTCACCTTCATTTTTCCTGCTTGCTTCTTTCTCTTGATATCAATTTTCAATTGGTTGTATTTAATAAGGGAGTGTGGATTTGATACAGACCTTAAGTTCTTATGTTAAGGGCCTTCAGCACCAGACCAAATTGACATGTCTATTGTCATTAGTATGCCTGCAACAGAAATACCATTTGGTTTGTTAAAAATAAATTATTAAAGCCCTAGACTTCCTGTGATGATTATGTCATGGAGCATAAGTTTTACAAGCACTGTTTGTTTCCATAATGTCTCGTTTATTTGTAGCTATTACTTCTTGACAAGTAAAAAATCAATCTTTTGCACATTGTATGGTAGTAGACTACGTTTTATAGGTTTATGATGTTTACTCAGGTCCGAATTGAGGGTCACATCTAGAGAATGGTTGTTTACTTGAGCTCAAAGGAAGTGATTTACGATCTCCCATATGCATTATGTGCTGAACAATAATTGTGCTTTTTAACTGTGGTATGCTGAAGTGTGGCGTGTATTGACAAGATTTTATGAATTTCTGTGCAGATCTTCTTTGGACAGAATGCAGTTTGTGAGGAATGTGCTGATATTGGCCACAATGAACTCAAATCAATCAAAGTGGGTGATACACTGGCAATCCTAAAAAGATGGCCAGCTATTACAGAAAGCTTAGTGTGAGTTTTAGAGAGTGACAGGTTTAGGCTATCAACGTAGCCATGAAGACTGCTCGAGTGCTAAGTGTTAGGTCCCCTGCCCTTGCTTTAAAATTGTGAAACCTTTGGAATGTTGGAAAAACATAGCCAAGAAGAATTCAATCAAATAAACTTTTGAGCCTTTACACTGAACAAAAGATCAAAAGGAAAGTTATGATAGTGGCTTTTCGGTAGAATAAGAAGGATCAGATCGTGTGGAGAAGTGTTTGGGAAACATTTTGGAACTAGTTAGAATAAACAAGGCACACTTATCTCGTCAGCTTGAATGTTGCCATGTCCAGAACATAGTATGGGTGTTTACAGCTGTTGCATCAAAGCATCAGTCTTTTCAACGCGAGTTCATCGCATGATGAATCAGTTTTACCAGTTTTCCTCCGGAATTGAGATGTGTGCTGAAAGGATGATTCAGAGCCAGAGCCAGAGCCTAAAGGTCAACAAAGCATGATACCTTTGAGAGGTAAATGTATCCTAGTGCCACCCACAACTGTCTATTGCCTTTGCTTCCATATGCCCTTCTTTATGAATTGAAGAGAAAGCGATCGGAGTTAGGTCAGGGGTGAAGATTGGCATCTTTTTCTTTTACTGCTTTTGCAAACATTGAATCTGAAGCACTTCTATGTGCCATCTTTTGGTTTCTGTGTCTATGGTAGTTGGATGGTTGCACAAAGTCTTCGTTGTTGATAATGCATGCTGCGCTTGTCACTAGCGGGATTCGATTCTGTGTTCTACAAGTTCTGATGGAGACGTCAGGTCAGTGTTTGGCACTGTGGTAAACTTGAGGAGCTCAAATTAGTGGGGCCAACGGAGAAGAGTTTGTCTTCGATTATGCGCCTTCGTTTATCAAAGCGATAGAAGAAGAAGCAAAAGCATGTATAGCAAAGCGTACAATGAATGAGAGTCGGGAGATGATTCGATGAGCTTCAACGATTCCGTGGCAAAAAGGCCAGGCTCCACAAAAGTCTCAACCCTTCTTTTGCTTGGCTTCTGTTTGCTCGGAGTTGACCTAATCATCTCCGGCCAAAGTCAACTGTCGGTTGTCTGTGTGTCTGTTGATTCTGTTGCGGTGCGTGAGCAAAGTAGAAACAGTTCAATGAATCCTGTGAGCCAAAGGATTGTTCCCACATCCTCTCTCTCTCTCACACACAAGTTGCAACAATCACAACAACTCGAAGGCATATCGCTTGATTCGGTATATATCTACACCACAAGTCTCTGCTACCGAGTCCTGCTTCTTCTGTTAGGCTTGCGTGGCGCGGAAACTGGAACAGACCCATCTGTGTCTCTTGAAGCAAAACAGGTTATGAACATGGAGATGAGCATAGAAGCCTGCAGATAGGCATGCTTCCAATCAATACCGCTCTCTGATCGTTATCAAAGCTCGTCGCATAATCTGCCCTTGGGTTTCTTTTATAGAGCCTTCAGAGCAAAACTTCTTTCAAACGAGCCCTCGAAACCCTAAATCAGACATCGGGTCCCATTTCACAGACCCAGGTTTGAAACTCTAAACCCTAAACCCCGAACCTTGAATTAGACATTGGATCCCTTATCACGAACCCAGGTTCGAAACCCTGAGCCAGGCTTTTGGGTCACCCAGATTCGAAACTCTAAACCACAAACCCCATATCAACCTTTGGGTCCTTTGTTCATGGATTTGGGGTTTGGAACCCTAAACCCTAAAAACCCAAAACCCAAAACCCTAAAAACTAGACTTTTGGCCCCTTTCCACGGACCTGGGTCGAAACCCTAAAACCCTAAACCCTAAATCGGACTTTTGCGTACCTTTCATGGAACCTGTCATTTTCCTGCGGCAAAATGGTGGGAATCGAACACCCGCGAACTCTCTCTCTCTCTCTCTTTACCATTCGATTAACATTTTTACCATTCAAATTTGTATCTCTTGTTTGCTTTTCAATTCCCCCTTTTTTTTTTGCACATTGGATGATTGGGTATACACATCTCACTGTTGTATCTTTTTGGCCCATGAATTTTGGTCTTAAGAAGATGTTAATATATCTTTCTTTCTTTCTCTTCTTTTCTCTCTGTTCTTTTTCCTGTTTTTCTAATGAAAGCACTTTGTACATAACATCGATCGAGAGCTTTCCTTTTTCTCCGACAACAGAAAAGATCGAGAGCTATGGCGCAGCAGATGAAAAACCCGCTCGCCTTCTTCTTCATCTTCTTCTTCTTCCTCCTCCTCCTCCTTACAGCCTCTTCGTCTTCCTCCCGAAGCTTCCTTTCTTCATGGGAAACACCTGCTACTCCACCCCGCATTCTCTTCATCCTTGCAACCCTGACGCCGGTATGATCTTGGTCATTTCTTGCATACCTACCTACCTCCATGCGTGCATGCATACGTACGTACATATGTGTGTGCGCATGTATGTTTGTGACTGGGTATGTAAATATCCGTGTGCGTCTTTTCAGTCTTTTCTTTGCTATGCAATTTGTGGATGATGTACAACACATCGATTTTACTTCGTTGATCTCAATCTTGGAAAGAAAATATACTCCATCATTTGCATAATCCGGTGGTTTATGTTCGTGACTGGGTATGTATATATCCGTGTGCGCCTTTTCAGTCTTTTCTTTGCTATGCAATTTGTGAATGATGTACAACACATCGATTTTACTTCGTTGATCTGAATCTTGGAAAGAAAATATACTCCATCATCTGCATAATCCAAACTCTTAGGAACGCAATCTCGGGAATAGAATTGAGTTTACAACTGATCGCAAAACAATGCTTATAAATGAACCTTGATCGCTCTCTTGCATCAGCTTACATGTCATGGAACTGTTCTTTGTATCTTTGGTGATCCACATCTCCTAAGTTTTACTTCCAAAAATATCTTTTGAAGTGAAATCTCCCATTTTTGCAATGCAGTTTGGTCTCACGAAAGCCACTGTTCATGCAAATATCTCTTATTACATGTTCTATTTATGCTGAGAACTGCAACTCTTTGGTCTTTTCTGGTCTGATATATTTGGTATAATCTCCCGTAACAAAGTCAGCAGAACCAGACACGTGCCCATGCTGCCACTGGAGCTCAATTCATGTTCTTTCTTTTCATCAAATTTCCAGCAGGTTTTTGTCACTAGCCTTAAAGTTTAACCCTCTTCAAGAATCCCAAATAAAGTCCGTACACACTCTTAGCTTATTGTTGATATGCCCACCCGCACACTGGTTGATCACGTATAATTTTCCAAGTGCATCGCTGAAATGATTTTGTCGATTATTTCTTTACTTTCTTCAATAATCTGCAGAAATCATCAACGCAATGGCTACACAAACTATCTTAATCTTGCTCTTTCTAATTTTGTGCAGGTGCATTACCAAAGGTGAAGAATGTCTCTCGAGATGATAAGCCCATCTTCAAAAGCTATGATGAGAAAGTCACACACAATATTGCTGTTGGTACGGAGGGTTCATTGCGTGCATTTTCCTATGGTGATCTGAGAGCATGCACTCGGAATTTCCGAGAAGAGCTGGGAGAAGGAGGCTTTGGTGTTGTATATAAAGGTTACCTTGACGAGAAAACCTTCATGCCATCAAGACCTGGACAAGGGATTCCGGTAGCAGTCAAGAGACTCAAGGTGAATGCACAGCAAGGGCATAGAGAATGGCTTGTGAGTATTACTCTCTCAATTAATTTATCTACTTTATATGTCAATAAATGGGATCTTTGTTGGTCAATTTTAATCGGAAAGCCTGTGTATTGTTGCTGCACTTATCATAAGCATCATGCGATTGATGTATAAATGTTCCATAGGGTAACGCATGGAGGAATAACAGTGGGCATCTATCACGGTCAGCATGTAATCCACATGCAATGCCTCTAATTAAGACTTCAAATTCCTTGATTGACTAGCTCTATGCTCTATATACTCATTGTTACAACATACTTGCACTTCTAAATATATGTTTCCTTGTATTGAGGATAAGTGCAATTAATTGGGTTCAGGCAGAGGTGCACTTTTTGGGTGCTCTTCATCATCCCAACCTCGTGAAGCTGTTTGGATTTTGCGCCGAGGGATTCAACAGATTACTCGTGTATGAATACATGTCTTGTGGGAGTTTAGAAAAGCATCTTTTCAGGCGTAAGTTGCTTTATGTTGAATGAATTTGAAATCCATATTGTTGTTCTGGTTGTTTAGTTTGCATTTCATATGGATGTGTGCAGGGGGTTGTCAAATGATACATTGGGGCATCAGAATGAAAGTTGCTATAGGCGCAGCTAGAGGTCTAGCGTTTCTTCATAATCCCGAAAGACAAGTTATATACAGAGACTTCAAGGCCTCCAACATTTTATTAGATAGTGTGTGTATATACTCTTGGATCAAGCACACAATGAATGCAGTGACTGTTTGACACATTTATTTGCTGTTTCTAAGCCTTCAGGAAATATGATAATGAATTTATACTACTGGTTCTCACAGGAATATAACGCCAAATTATCAGATTTTGGGCTCGCAAAGACTGGTCCTGCAGGAGATGATTCACATGTCTCTACACGTATTATGGGAACCAATGGCTATGCTGCCCCAGAGTATCTTGCTACAGGTTTTAATTTTGTTTTGACTATGACTGAGACGTGTGCGGGCCTTCTTTTTTCTTTATTTCTCATACGCCCTTTGTCAACCGGCTCATGAAGTATAAAAAGAATTAAAGTTGCTTGTGAAAAATCGTTTGTAAAATGTTTATGGCTGTTGAGGAAACATAGAAAACTTGGATATTTGGAGCTTTTGTCTTACATTATACTTCCAAGGATTGCTGACTGTTTCAGGGTTCATGTTTTTGGTATCCATACTACCCCAAGGATATGATCAACATACCATGTTTCTTAGAACACTCTTATATCTGTAAATGTGTATAGGGCATTTATCCACAAGAAGCGATGTTTATAGCTTTGGAGTTGTATTGCTGGAGTTGCTGACAGGACGCCGAGCTATAGACAACCGCCGGCCATTTGGTGAAGAGAAGTTGGTTGACTGGGCAAGGCCATACTTGAGAAATAAACGAAAGATCCTGCTGATTATTGATGAGAGGTTGGAAAATCAATTTCCACACAGGGTGGCTGAAAAAGTCGCTAGTCTAGCTCTTCAATGTCTGAGCGAAAATGGGAAGTCGAGACCTACAATGAAAGAGATCGTAGATGCTCTTGATGCATTACTTAATCCATCCTAGAGCCTGAACTTGCCAAGCATGGTATCTATTTGGTGGCATCATTGATTTTACTGTATATCGGTTAATGTAGCTTTGATAGTTCTGGGTATATATATAATGTCTATTCAGAGTTTGTAGCATGATAGAAGTATCAGAATGTTTTAAGCATATGATTGTATAACTCTGGTCACAGAATTTCCTTGCAAATAAATAAATACTTGAGCAACAATGCTTTTCTTAATAAGGTCATACGCCAAAGTGGTTTCCTGGACCCCCCAAATACATCTTCTGTATTCTGTTCTCGAAATAAAAGGTCTTACTGTAGGGGACTTCTCAGTATCTTCAGACACTTAACTTGTGCATCAAGATATCTCCAAAACCGTCTCCGAAAACTACAAGGGAAGCTGAACTTTACTACAATGCCTCAACTCAAAACAGGAAATCACTCACTTATAATTACATGCAAAAAATTGTGGTATTATCAAATGACCATGTCAATTGACGCAGCACAATATACAGAGGATTTGTGTATTGAATTTGCAAAGAAATAAATGCGTACAGATTTCTGCCTTTACAACGTGTTAAGAGCAATATGCTCAGGCAGAACATGACTGGGGTAGAAGATGGAGAAACACTATTTATCTCGTGCCATCGAGATGAAGATCAACGGCAACATAAACAAGAATCCAAGAAATGCCATGGCGGCAGCAGCATTTGCTTGCGATATGAAGTTGTTGGTGGTATTCCAGCTTGTAGTTGCTCCGAAGACTGCCGAACTTCCAGATAACAATAGGATTGCACAGACCTGGTAAATTTAAGGGGGGTGGGGAGAGGAGGAGAAGAAGAAGAAGAAGACAACAATCAAACCCTCAACCTATCTGCATGATGGAAGCAAAACAGATGTGGAACAAGTGATGGTGACTTTACCAGATCCGACACTATAGAGAAGATGGTGTAGAATCCGATAGGTATCAGGCTTTCGGATGTCATCAATCCACGGGCCGACAGAACGCTTTGAGCTACCGAATACAAGAAGGGCAAGATCGAAGATGCAAGAAGATAACTGCGAGATCCATATTCCAATTCCCTTCCATGTATGAGAAGACGAGGTGTCTTTCATCGACAAACCAAACACAACCCAAGTTTAAAAGAGATCAAATCGATCAAAGAACAAACTCAGCCAATGCACATGATCTTTATCCTAGAAAATATGCACAGAAAACAAACGAGCATGAACTGATGAACAGCTGGCTTCCAGCTGCTAGAAAGCACCCCCCCAAAAAAAACCATCTGAACTATTTATTGTGATGATCAGGTTCCATGTGATTAGAGTGCACCCAAAAACATATCTAGCCACACATACATACACAAATCAATCAATCCATTCATCCAAATAGTAATCCATAATCATCCATCTATCCTCATATCCATATATACATATGTGCAGGCATCTATTTGTTGTGATGATCAGGTTCCATGTGATTAGAGTGCACCCAAAAACATATCTAGCCACACATACACACACAAATCAATCAATCCATTCATCCAAATAGCAATCCATAATCATCCATCTATCCTCATATCCATATATACATATGTGCAGGCATACAACACATACATTCACATCTACAACAAACATAGAACAGGGGGGTACACAACCAGCCATACAACAGTCCATCTTTGCATAGACACAGATATACACACACAGATCAATCCATCCTTGTCTATGCATACACACAGCCGTCAATCCACCTCTCCACAGTCAAAGCCAAGAACACGCGACACTGAAAACCCATGTAGAGGGCCATCAATCAATTACTTCATGGGCGCGACCACCGTGAAACCATAGTCGGAGGCGACGAGGCAGAGAGAGAGGAGCGTGAGGGCGGCAACACACAATCGAAAGCAGAGCTCGGCGATGGCAACCGAGGTTTGGTGGGTGTAGCGGGCCGGGAAGGTGTAGCCATTGCCAGCGACGCTCTTTCCGTCTTCTTCTGCTTGGGCAGCAGGGGCAGGGGCAGGGACAGGGGCATGGGGAGGGGAAGAGGCAAAGGCGCGAGGTTCCATGGCAGGATGACTACAGATCGCCCATCAAGAAGCGCCTTCTCTCTTCTCCTTGTCTCTCCCTGTCTTCTCTGTCGCTAGACTCTCCGGTCAACCGTGATGCCCTGTCACACATACATACATACATACAGTACATACATATGCACACACACACACACACATACATACATGCACACACACATGCACACATACATACACACGCACACATACATACATACATACATATACACACACAGACACGCAACACATGCATGCATTCATACATTCATACGTGGCAAGACATTCATTCATACATCCATTCATACATACAAAGACATTCATACTTCCAGCATTGTGGTCAAGCTTGCCGACGGCTCTTGCGATGATCGTCAGCTCTCTTTACCTGGCCCCCCGATCGCACCATCGCTGCATTCGCCCGATTTCGATGTTGCAAACGACGGGGATCGCTCGACGGTTCTTCTGCTTGATTCCGCGTCGAAACAGCAGATCGCTAGATGGTTTCTTCTGCTTGGTTCCGCGTCGAAAGAGCAGATCGCTAGATGGTTTCTTCGGCTTGATTCCGCGCCGAAACAGCAGATCGCTAGACGGTTCTTCTGCTTGATTCCGCGTCGAAGCAGCAGATCGCTAGATGGGTTCTTCTGCTCGATTCCACGTTTGAAAAGCAAGCAGATCGCCAGTTGGACCGTCGCTTGGATTCCGCGACGAAACAAGCATTTTGCAAATGGATAGTCGCTCGATTCCACGTCGAAGCAACAGATCGCGGAGATGGATCGTTGCCCGAGCCTAAAATATGCGTTGTAGCTGCAAGGAGAGTGTGAGGAGAAAACTTGACGACGACGACACTAGAGTTGTTTCGGCAGCTTGCCGCTGCCGTTTCACACTGACTGCCGGAGCCGCCGTAGAACCTCGCCGGTGGGCTGATTTGTAACAACAAGCCGTGTTTCGGGCCCGTGGCTAATGTCATTACCATGTTAGTTAGTGAACAACAATAACAACAACCACAATTCAAAACGGGGCTCCTTCGAGATTCTCCTTTGCCTACCGCTACAACCGCTGAGAAATCTGGGCTTCATTGTGCTCTGTAGATATTTAAATTCTATATCTAATCTAAACCCCCAAATCTTGACCCTGCCAAATCCAAATCCTGGCTCCTGTTTCCCCAACGCTTTTTTGTACGATTCGTCGTTTAAATATAAGTTAAAGTTTGCGTATTTGCACTTGCGATCCGTTGGGAGAAACGGATCCAGATGTGCGTGGGAGGAAGTCGCCAGTGTCCATCCCATGGACATTGGAAGCTCACAACTCAGTGGGCTCGCAAATCTGTGTTTCGGAACGAAGATCTAAGAGTGGCTTTACCGAAGAATCCAGCTATACCCACCTTGGTGACGACTTTCCAGATTTCGAGCTTCTTGTTAGTAATGAGCGCTAGACAAGATGATATCATACCTTTGTGTCACATGCGACCACAGGATTTCGTGCAACTGCATTAGAGTTCTTCGAGTCGCAAATACAAGGTCGAAGTCAGTCTCCTTCTCTTGCTTCCTTGTCAAGAAGTTGGTCAATTGTTTGTAGTAGCCAAATATAGCTTTCTTTGCTACCTCATCTGTAAGTGCTCCATGAAATCAATCTTTGCTACCTCCAACATGTAGCTCGATGATGTAGACGCACAAGTATTTGAGTTACCCATGTAATCGGGGTCCATGACGCTGATGGTCGGATATTTCCCGGGAGTACTCGAACCATAGATTGTAATATTCGCATTCGCCGAAGATATCTTGTTTACCATGATGTTGTCTCTTTTTATGAGTAAAGAGGCCTGACTGACTATCATACGAAAAAGAAATTTGTTCGTGATCAAACACCTTTTCTCTTGTTTACAGCCTCCAATGATTTGCATAATAGATTGTAACATCTTGTCGGACAGTAATGTCGGTGCCTCTGCTACCACATGTTGAAAGGAAGTTGTCGACGATCACCGATTTTTTCTCTTGGGCCCGTTTATCTCTTTGAGCCGAAAGATGTGTCGAGCAAGAAGCGCCCGTCGATTCGCATCGAATATTATGAGACCGGTTGACGATGAGCTAAGTAAGAGGTCCTGTGGTCCTGTGAAATACTATACGTGTTAACACGCACACACACACAAAATGAAAACCAAAGTCTTTCTATTGCACAATATTGCATAATATGCTACATTGGACAAGCCTCCTACTTGTATAAGTGGAAAGTGACACCAACTTTGGTTTCTATCAAGATTACTACCATCTAACCCATACTGCATAGAAGGCTTCCAGTACTACCTACTTGCCACTTGACCTGTATTACAGTAAAGAACACTGCATAGATGTGCATTTCACAATAGACTTAATCTATGACACATTATTTATACAAGCGAGAAGTGGGTGCCTTTAAATGTGATACGCTCACGACAAATAAATACCTGTGATTGTCTGTACCCGTGAAAGGGAGTAAGACATTCAAACTAGCGACAATATCTATGATTATAACCTAAATCTAGCCTCTCTGACGACGACGACGGAAGTAGTAGTTCAATCCATCGCAGCCCTCAGAGGCGATCGATTCTAGGGACCTGACACGCACAGCGACCTCAAACCTGGTAAACTCGGCAGCTTCCTACCCCAGTGTCTTCGGGGGGGGGGGGCTTCTTCTACATTCGAAGGCAGTTCGATCTCCACCCCCTCCGCCTTTTTTTTTTGTTTTTTGTTTTTCTTTTTCGGCACATGCATTCATCGCAATGCAATGCGTCGTTTCCGGGCATTTGTCAATGCCCATCACTAGTGTTGCAAAAAACCCAATGGAGACGCAGAAGAAAAGCAGACAGACGACAGCCGCAGCAGCAAGGGGGCCAATTCTGGTCTCGGAAGAAGAAGAAGACGTTAACATATCTTTCTCGTCTTTTACATCTCTCGCCCTCTCGACATCGTCGACGATCTCTAGATAAGATTGCGCAAGACCCAACAAGCCAGACTTGTGCACAGGCGGGTCAAGAACAATGGACGACCAAGCCCACAAGTCTGGCGGTGGCATCCAGCCGAGCAATGCGATACTGGCAAGCGCGTCGAGCACGGTCGCCGTGCAACAACCGCATGCCGTGATCTTCCCTTACCCTGCGCAGGGGCACATCAACCCCATGCTGCATCTCGCCCGAAAGCTCCTCGCCGATGGCTTCTTCATCACCTTCATCAACACCGACTACAACCACCATCGCATGTTCTCTTCCGCCAACAACAACAAGCACAACCTGCCGCTCCTCCTCGACACGCCCAACCTCCGCTTCCTCCACCTCCCCGACGGCCTCCCCGAGCACCACGGCCGCCTCAACGAGAACGTGATCGAGTTCTTGCTTGCCGTCCCGAAATTGGCCGAACCATTAGGGAAGCTCATCGAAAGTCTGGCGCAGCCGCCGCCGCCGCCGCCGCCGTTGGACTCGCCGAACGAGCAGCCTCATCCCCGTCCACGTCCCCCTCCCATCTCGTGCATCATCAGCGACGCCGCCTGCTTCTGGCTGCAAGAGACTGCGGATCGGTTGGGCATCCCGCGAGTGGCCCTGTGGACGACGCCGGCCCATGCGAACCTCGCGTACCGCTTCCAATCCCTCCTCGTCGACCGCGGCTACATTCCGTTGACAACAGATGATATCGATGAGGAGGAGGATGATGATGAGGAGGAGGAGGAGGAGGAGGAGGAAGAAGATGAGAGCAACGAGGCAGCCTCGGTGGACAAGAAGGCGGCCATCATCATCCGCTGCGTCCCCGGCGTCGCACCCGTGAGGCTCCGCGATTACATCGCCTTCTTCCTGGTGAGCAACGGCGCGGACGACGCGCTCTTCCAGGGTCTCCTCCAGTGGTCCAGCTGCAGAGCGAGCTTCGGGGCGGCGGCGGCATGGAACTTGGGCAACACGTGGGCGGAGCTGGACGAGGCGGGGCACGCGGCGCTGGTAGCCGAGCTGCCCAACTACGTCGCGATCGGGCCGCTGTGGGAAGGCGGCGCAACGGCGGCGGCGAGCCTGAGCTTGTGGGAGGAAGACGGCGGATGCATGGAGTGGCTGTCGGCGCACGCGCCGGGGACGGTGCTCTACGTGTCGTTCGGCAGCGTGGCGCACCTTCCCGAGGCCGAGCTGGCGGCGATCGTGGAGGGCGTCCGCGAGAGCGGCGTGCCGTTCCTGTGGGCGGTGCGGCCGGATCAGGGGGGCAAAGCCCTGGACGGCCTGCGCGCGGAGCTCGGGAGCTCCTCGCCGCAATCAGCGGGGCGGCTGGTGGCGTGGGCGCCGCAGCTCGCGGTGCTGGCGCACGCGGCCGTCGGCGGATTCCTGACGCACTGCGGCTGGAACTCGGTGCTGGAGGGCATCGCGGCGGGCGTGCCGCTGCTGGCGCGCGCCGGCGGCTTGGCGGAGCAGCGCATGAACGCGCACTACGTCGCCGACGTGTGGCGCGTCGGGCTGCGCGTCCGCGAG
>JBBBWG010027490.1:0-45696 GCA_037176905.1 Azolla pinnata | reverse complement strand
TCCAAAGCGGATGGCCCGATGCGATCGATATTACGGATTTACTAATGATAAGCAATATTTAGAGAGAATAAGAGAGACGAGAATGGTTTAAGGGTGATTGACCACAGCCTCGATCGACCCCCCAAGCGAAGGACTGTTTATGAATCTAAGAACTAACAGTGTCCCATACCACAAATAATTACCTCAGATCAGACCTCAGAAGCTTAATAGGTATGAATCTGATAACAAAGAAGCTAACCTCACCAGGAAGAGTCTTCACAACATCTTAGGATGTCAGAATGAAAGGAGGTAATTAGTCCCCTTCACATATATAGGTTCTCTCACCGCTAGGTGTAGTTCACACTTGTCTAGTGATTATATGGTTTTTTGTGCTAGTCTTAAAATAACCGGTCTCCCACTTATCCAACCCTTAAACCATCAAATCAGCCTTATAAATTGGTTTCCAAGGTTACGCTCATAACAATCAGTGACAAAGATAGAAGGGTTTAGGGTTACCAAGTGGAAGCAATGTGGGGGTTACCAGCCAGAAATGGGCGACGGATTCAGGCCACCGGATTTAATGGACCCATTCATCGCACTTGTACAGATTCCAGAAAGCTCTTCCCACTCGGCCGCCATCAATGGGATGGATGCGCTGACAAGTAAGCAGACATCAGAAGCATCGCGTCCTCAATCCGATTCACTGACTTACTCGCTGACTGAAAACAGACACCCAACCAACTGTAGCCATCAAGCGCCAACCAGGATGTCGATGGATCGATCCATCCGCATGCATATGCAATCATCTATAAAACCGATCATTGATCATTTACTCCATCCTCCTCCTCCTCCTTCTATGTCTTCCCTTGGCCATCTCCGGACGATCTGACCAGAATGGGCCCCGAATCAACCTCGACGTGCAATTGCTTCTCCGCAGCGAGCTAGCTAACCAACCAACCTTCCTTGTTGATCATTCAAAGCGTCATATCCGTAGTAAAAGCGCTCCGGAGCTTCAACCACAACTCACTGCTCCAGTTACTCACGTCCGTATGCCTACTACACACATCAAGGAGAAGATATTGGATACGTCGCCGAAACGTTTTGCCCTTTTCAGTTCGCATGCCGTAGTAATTCGAATGATTCGGGGGGACGATTATAATCTTTACTCGCAGGACTATCTTTGCCTACATTAATGGCTAAAACCATTTTTGGTTTTTGGGCAAAATTTCACGATGCTCGATCTTTTGAGCGGATGGTTCGAATCGTAATCGAAACGATATCCATCCATCCATCCATCCATCGATATCGATGTCGGATTTTTGAATGGGGGAGATGCTCCAAATCTTCCATTGCGAGACGAGGTGAGAGATGATTGATGGTAGTTCGGAGTCGACTAGATTGGTTCCCGATCATCGCAGATGTGATCTCTGCGCATTCAGTTAAGGGGCTCGTGCGAGATTAAGAGCAACGACCGGCAAAGCATTAATTGCCTCAATCAAAGTTTAGGGCTTAGGGTTTAGGGTTTAGGAGAATTGGAAGAAGCATGTTATGCTAAGCTGGTAGGATGGGATTTTGATGGAATTGACACTCATATGTATCATCACATCATTTTTTATTTTTTTTATCAGAGTACTTGTGGGCAGTTAAAACTGGCAAGTTGGCATGATTCTACCTCATCTACATGGCACCATGCATGTAGACAAACCAGATCGGAACAACCAGGTGGCTTTCATGCAGAATCACATCGGTTGTTTAGATCAATCCCATTTCATTCTATATATAGACAACACACAAGTGTCTTGAGCTCGATTCCCAATCTCTCTTGGATTAGCATTTGGTAGGCTGCAACCAGCATTGCTACATAGCCTTCCGGAGTGATTCCAACACAGGAATATATACACAAGATTTCGTGTACAGGAGAGATCCATCATCATGTCATCCGAGAAGGAGTCGGAAGGAGCTTCTCGCGAGGAGCTGGACCGTAGAGCTCGATCTGGAGAGACGGTTGTGCCCGGCGGCACAGGCGGCAAGAGCCTAGAAGCACAAGAACATCTAGCAGAAGGTGAGGCACATAGATGTATGCAACAGCTAGACAATGCCTGAAATTTCCTGTTATGGAGCATCCTCTGTGTACAAGAATCAGTCATTGCTGCTAAGCCATACTCATCCTCAAGCGCATTTACTGGTGTTCCGGAACTTCTTTCAAGTACCAAGCATGTTCTAAATCTGGATTGATTCAGAGATTATATTTCAATATCCACACTGTTAGTTCCCTCCTTGAGCCTTTGCTAAATTTCTCTGATTGTTGCTAGGCCGTAGCAAAGGTGGCCAGACCCGGAAGGAGCAGCTTGGCCGAGAAGGGTACCAGGAGATGGGGAGGAAAGGTGGGCTCTCCACCATGGAAGAGTCTGGCGGAGAGGCTGCCGAAGAGAAAGGTATCGAGATCGACGAGTCCAAGTTCAGGACCAGCCAGCCCCAGTAGGATCACAAAGAAGTTTCAGCATCCTAGGAGAATTACCTGACAAAGCACAAAATAAGGGCATAGCATGAGCAGTGACTGCTTTGCAATCACATAAAAACTACAGATTTTGAGTCTGTGTACAAAGGGTTTCTAGATAATACACTGCTGCTCTTATGTACAAGCATAAAGAAAATATCGTGTTTAACTCACGCATCTCCTGTTGTAGATTGTGTTTGGGTAACATTTGTGCACCGTCCTTTATGTCTTATGATGTAGAACACACTCCACGGACTTCCTTCCTGTACACTGTTTGGATTATTGTAGTATACCATTTAGTACTCTGCTCTGCTTATTCCCATGTACTCCATAAGAGGATGGAGCCTGGATTCCCAATAGAGTGAGGAAATATTGTGTTGTCTTGATGTTATCGTGGAGAATCTTTGTAGGCAGTGATGGTGCATCAGCTTGCAGGCTTGGATTTTGCGCTATGCATCAGTTTTATACATAGAACATTGATGCTAAAGGTACCACGTCGTTTGATGCAAAGATTAGTGCTAATGCTAGCTCTTCATTTTAAGCATCAGGTTTTGAAGACAAGCCAAATCTCAGAGCCAGATTCACAAATTCTTTTGCCATGGCTATTAAATCTGTCGGAAGAATTCGTACACTTATGTGTCAAACGCTACATTGCTGTATCTCCAAAACTCTGCTGGATGATGACCTTTTTTTGATGGAGCATGTTAATCAGCTTTAATGCCATTATGTCGTTGCCCAATCTTCAAGCATTGGGTACATTGACCTGATTCAATCTCAAAAATAGGATATTATCTAAGAAAATGGATTGGAAGTAGCATTGCTCAATCAGAGATACGGATACATTACATAGGACATAGGAGGCTTACCAACTAATATCAAAGAAGCAGCTTAACATGTACATGATTTTGTAGGCACAGGCTCATTATGCTATCTAAGATTGGGCATGGGTACACTCAGAGCACTTGTAGAAAGGGATCACACCTTTAGGTGTGTTTCTTTTTGTTTTTCAGCACTCTTTCAACAACTAATCATTTTTATTCATCAGAAACAACCTGGGGCTCCACCTTGTCGTTCTCAGTCTCGGTTTCTACCTCGACTTCGACTATAGAGAATTTGAAAGCAGCAAGATGATCGTCACCTGTATGGTGCATGTGGAAAGAAGTAGGTCAATCTTCAGCTGCAGAGAGAATAGCGGTGCAAAAATCCTCTTATCTATTCAAGTGAATGTCCTCAGATGTGAGATACTTGGTGTTATCAATGTTGTAGTTGTGTATTTTCACTGACAAAATGAAGGGAAATGATCATAACGCCCACAAAACCAAGAATGGAAATTTAGCTGATCTAATAACAAAAAACCCTAAAAATGAAGGAAAGGGTTTAAAGGTTAACTCAGAACCAAGCACAGAGATGAATGAATTCCAAGATACAAACCGAAGGTGATGCGGCTTCCAGGTGGAACAGGTGTACCAGTTCCTCCGGCCCTGATTGGCTTGTCATTGATGTATGTGCCATTCGTACTTCCTAGATCAGTAACAAACAGTGTCCCAGCCTTCCTCTCGAGCCGGGCATGAAGTCCTGAAACTGTTCTTCAATGTACACAAATTAAGAAGATCACCCACATGAAGTCCTGAAACTGTTCTTATGTATTGTACTCTCATTATAGATGAGTGGATACACAAACATTATTGTACATTCTGTCTCGTGGGCCATATTGGCCTTAGAAGATGTTTATATGTCTCGCTACCAGCACTGGAGTACACAGAACCTGTCACTACCAGCACTGCTGAACTACTGCACTGTTCTAACTACATATCTGTAGATACCTCCGCGGAGTGTTAGGGTTAAACTCATGACCTCTTGGCCCCCACTGAACAACTTTTCCCAATTGGGCGCTTTCTCAAACCAGAAATGTATGCAAAGACATCTGTTCCCAGTTGGGCTACAGAAATTCACACACTTCCTCCCACCTACCCACTCTATGTGCTTCATACAGACAATTCCCCCCCCTACAAGTAGTAAAGCCCTTCTGAAGCACATACAGGTTTTTGGTCCCATTTGTTGAAATCAACCTCCCTAGCTGAATGGCTGAGGGAAAAACTCTGTTCTATACATACATATATATATATATTCTTGTTCTATGGGCATCTTCGATGAAATCAATCTTTCTCTTTGAGCATCAGCTTTGTACCTGTTGCTATAGGAAGCACAATGTCCACTTTCTCGGGAACTCGACCCAGAGTCGCCACATCCTGGGTTACCAGAAAATGGGAGGCGGATCAATGGCCAGCACACTAAACTGTACGATTATTACCACAAAGACGAGCCAAGACACGAGAGACAAGGGAGCCCACAAATTGTGTGCTTGATCACAGGGCATCTCGGAGAACTCACCAAAGACAGTTCGATGGCGTCGGGTAACGGAACCGCCTCATCGAGATGCTTGCAATCTCCATCACCTGGATGTATGACACATGCGTGGGTATGTATATGCGCAAGCTGTTTGTTTAGGGTGGTTTGGGGTGTAGTGCAGGTCTAGGATGTGCGCAGACGGAGGCATGTACGAATGTAGGCATGGGATGTATGCGCGCAATGCATCAACGGAATGAAGGAAGTAGAAGATTGGCATATACTGACCGATGGGCTGAAGGATCCATTTGACCTGTGAGACCGAGAACGCACGGAGGGCAGCAGCAGCAGCAGCAGCGGTGGAGGGAGCAAGGGAAGGGAGCCGGCGGCGCAGGGGACGAGGAGGCGCGGAAGAAGAAGGTCCAGCGATGGCTGCCACGGGACACGAGCGGAGGCCGCCGCTGCAGCACGAGGAAGACGAGGAGGCGTGATGGTGGAGGAGGGGAAGACGGCAAGCGTCGTCGCCATGGAAGCTGCGTACAGCTGCTGCTGCTGCGCCTGCTCCATTCGCCATCGCCATGGCTCGATCTCTGTGTTTTCTCTGCGTCTCCGTCCCCGTCTCCCCGCAGGTCAAGGGAGAGAGAAGAGAAGCCACATCCACGTGGCGCCTCCTCATTGGAGGCCTGGCCACTTACTCTCGCCTGTGGATAAAAAAAAGATTCGGGCCTTTGAGCTCCCTAAAATCTCCAGTTTAGGGTTTAGGGTTTAGGGTTAGGGTTTAGAGTTGTTTAGGGTTTAGGGTTTAGAGTTGTTTAGGGTTTAGAGTTGTTTAGGGTTTAGGGTTTAGAGTTGTTTAGGGTTTAGAGTTGTTTAGGGTTTAGGGTTAGGTGTTTAGAGTTGTTTAGGGTTTAGGGTTAGGGTTTAGAGTTGTTTAGGGTTTAGCGTTAGGGTTTAGAGTTGTTTAGGGTTTAGCGTTAGGGTTTAGAGTTGTTTAGGATTTAGGTTAGGGTTTAGAGTTGTTTAGGGTTTAGGGTTTAGAGTTGTTTAGGATTTAGGTCAGGGTTTAGAGTTGTTTAGGGTTTCGAGTTGTTTAGTGTTTAGGGTTAGGGTTTAGAGTTGTTTAGGGTTTAGGGTTTATGGTTACAATCGGCAGTTGCATTTGGTAGAACGAATTCGAGAGTAATCGATCCATCACGCACGGGTACGGACGCACATGAGCATATCATACACCTCGGCTACTCTATCGGAGGACATTTGCCTCGCTCCGAGTTCGTCGGAAGAAACGCACACAGGAGAAGAAGAAGAATAGCTCGAAGCTTCTTCCTCGCCCAAAAATGCACGCTTCGGGTTCCCGCGTTCCTGCAGTGGGTCTGTTAAAGCATAGCATGGCTTCCGAAGACTTTTGCGAAGAACAGGGGTCCATACAAGTGTCGGAATTTCGTCGAAGAGCTCCACGTATCTGGCTTAATAAACCCTACACACTAACCCTTAACCCTAACCCTAACCCTAATCCTAACCCTAATCCTAACCCTAACCCTAAATCCAAAACCCTAACTCAAATCCTAACCCTAATCCTAACCCTAACCCTAATCCTAACCCTAACCCTAATCCTAACCCTAATCCTAACCCTAACCCTGAATCCAAAACCCTAAACCCTAAACACCAAGAACAAGCTTCTAAGTTCACAAACCCTAATCTCTGCAGCTCAACACGAATCTGTACAGTCTTTGTTCTCCGTTTTCGAACGAGACTGTGAGCTGAACGGACAGCCAGGCCTCAGCGATGGATTCCTTGCCTGACAGAATCGATTTGCTTTCTCTCTGACTGCACCATCCATCCGTCCCCTCAGTTCTCCGTGCTCCTTCGTTCCCTGATTATGGTGGGTTCCGTACCATGCACTACGCTTGCCGTAGATCCTGGCGTTGCCTCCCGGCTACCTCCCTTCCGCATCCACGCATTCAGTATACATGAAGGCCGCAAGAGCGTGGGGGGCGTTGTCTACGAGCAAGGTGAAGCTATGGAAGGAAAGGTAAACAGGACAAATGGCCACTCGAGGGTAACGACATGTAGGAAAAGAGGGAAACAGAAGAAGAGACTCGATTTACATCTTCACGGGTGCAATGGCGCTAATCTAACATCATTAACAGTTCCGCAGTTGAAAGGCATCTTCGTGACAACCATCTGACATCTCCTTCCCTTCGGTGGTGCTAAAGTCGATGCAGAAATGAAGGAAGTCTCATGAAGAGGATGAAGACAGGGTTTAATGGAAATGTCTATCATGGAAAATTTCCATGACTCCCGTGTTCATTTGGGTGGGATTTCTGGCATTCTTGCCTTGGTGAAAACTTGTACCAATCTAAAAGATCTCCAGAGAGGTGGCCAATTACATGCAATTATCTCCAAAACAAGCTTTCTTAAGAAGAGCGTTTATATTGGCAATTCATTAGTCCATATGTACGCTAAATGTGGCGACCTTGAGAAAGCTCGAGAAATTTTTAATCAACTTCCTGTTCAAGACGAGGTGTCTTGGACAGCACTCATTTCTGGATTCATGCGACAGGGACGAGGGGATATAGCACTTGCATGTTTTGATAACATGCAACAAGAGGGAATATGTCCAAATGAAGCAACCTTTGTTTGTTTATTGGAATCCTGTGGGTGCACGCAATCTAGTCTTGATGGACAAAGGATACATGCTAGGCTTGCCCGGAAGGATTGGATGGAAAATAGTAGAAATATGGTTGGCAATGCATTGGTTGATATGTATGCAAAGTGTGGTCATCTCGGGAAAGCCCGAGAAGTGTTTGATCAACTAGAGTGTAGGGATGTAATTTCTTGGACTGCCCTGATCACAGGGCATGCACACCATGACCAAGGGGAGGAGGCTGTAAAGGCTTTTAACCACATGCAACAGGAGGGTGTATGCCCCAATCTGGTGACATATACATGTGTTTTGAAAGCCTATGGCAGCATAAGAGACTCACAGAAGGGTCGTGAAATACATGCTAAGATTGTTTATCACGTAAATCTCAAGGGACATCATTTCCTTGGAAATGCATTGCTCGATATGTATGCCAAGTGTGGTAGTCTGAGTGAAGCAGAAGAAGTATTCAATGACTTGGAGACTCAAGATGTTGTTTCATGGACGGCTTTGATCAGGGGATATGCAGTCTGTGGGCATAGTGAGGAAGCACTTAATCTCTTTCAAAGTATGCAGGAGAAGGGCATATCTCCGAATACAGTAACCCTGATATGTGTTTTTAAAGCTTGTTGCACCACAAGGGCAATCCAAACGGCTTTCAAAATACTGCCAAAGGCTGTCGATGGTGGAATGCTAAAACAGAATTATATAGTTGGAAACGCACTTGTAGATATGTATGCCAAATGTGGTTTGATTGAAAAGGCACAAGAAGTATTTGATTGGCTTCCAGCTCCTGATAGATGTGCGTGGAATTCCCTTATTGCAGGATATGCTCAACATGGACACCACGATGTAGCATTTCACTATTTTGAAAGGATGCAGGTTAAAGTTTGTTCTCCAGATCTTGTCACCTTTCTTACTATCCTGCGTCTCTGTGCTGTGCTAGGAGCTGCACATAAGGGGCAGGAGATACACACTGAAGTCACAAAACATGGCTTATTTGAAAGGCATGATGCAGTCCTTGGCAGTGTATTGGTAGATATGTATGCTGGCAGTGGAATGCTTCCAGAAGCACATGTTGTGTTCAACAAGATTGTTACTCATGATTTAACATCGTGGACATCTCTTATCCAAGGTTACTCTCAGTCTGGAAAGCATGTCAGTGTTTTTGCCTTTCTTAGAACAATGGTGCAGAATGGTAACGAACCAGACGCACTCACACTAACAATCATTTTGAACACATGTAGCCACTCTGGTTTATTTGATGTGGGTGAAATGTATTTTAAAAGCAGTATAAATTTAGTTTATGGATTTATTCCTGATATAGATCATTATACTTGTATTATAGATCTTCTATGCAGAGCAGGGAATCTGGAGAGGGCCATGGCGATGATCACAGACATGCCATGTTTTGTTAATCTCACAATATGGCATATTATACTGAGTGCTTGCCGAACATCTGGAGACGTAGAACTTGGAAAATTAGCTTTTGACCATGCAGTGCAATTAAATGACAAGGATGTCACCTCATACATATGTATGAGTCAGATTGATACAGTAACCAACATGGAACACCTAAGCTGAAGAAATTGAGAGTAAGAGGCTCAAAATTGCAACTTGCCAGTGCCAATAATACTGTTCGGAAGTTCAGATAGGAGTCTCCTGGCAATATCAAGCTCATGACTACTGCAGTTCACTATGTTATTTGCAGTCATTGATGCAACAAACTCTTTTCACTATCAGTATCCGCTTCTTCCTCATTATTCTAAAGATAAAATGCTGGTAATCCAGAGAATCAAAACTGTCAAATTTGGCCTACGCTTTAATACCAAATCAGTATATGAGTACAGAGTACATAGTTGTTTCAAAAATTTGTATTCCATTTCAGAGTGAGAAAATATACAATGATTTCGGCAGTTCTTGAATTTATTGCTCATTGCAATTGATCTGTCGTTGCATCATTCACATCTTCTAAAGGATCTGGATACATTTACAGCCTCAATTTTTTTGACATTCTTTATGATCTTTGGTTTCTTCCAAGGGATTATGTACATTTTCTTACATAAGATGACAAAAATTGAGTGGGTGATGGAAAGGAACGTCACAACTATGTTGCGAACATGTCCAATGCCCACAAAAATGCATTTACAAAGAATGCTGATGACAGCTAACTTTTGTATATGGTACAGCGATTGGCCCTCCTCAGTTCATATCAAAATGACCAACAGATGGAATTCCAGGACAGCGGCAGATTAAAGCTTTGTTTTGACATCATACCGCACTCCTAGTTAATCATTCACAGAAAGAAACATGCCCACAGGGAGCATGTTAGTGGGGCATCTTCACTCTCCTTTCTGACTCAATCGCTCAACGAGAGAAACATGGCTACTCCCCTTCTTACCCAATGGTCAGGGGGCATGTCAGTGGGCATCTCCACGTTGGTGACAAAATTGGAGGAATGCCCAGTTGTAGCCAAAACACCTCGCCGTTCAGTTGTGCGGTACAAGGGGCACATGTAGCAATGTGAAACCTTCTTCTTGCTCATCTCCACCGGTTTCAACCATATCAACGGGGCAGGCGAAAACAAGACTTTGGGCTGGGACTCAGCGAGCATCATCCGCTTATCATCCCAACGAGCTCCTTCTATGAACATACCATACACATATACTCCATCTTCGGGGCTTCGATCATAGGGCCCTTCCTTTGGCATGCATACAAACTCATATGTGACCGTGTCTATCGGGATCTTATACTTCCTGGCATAGTTTTGTAGCACCGCAGTCAGGAAGGCATGTGTAAAGAAGAAGCCGCTTATCCAGAACTTGGTTGGGGGCCCTTTCTCCATCCATTTAGAGAACATGTTCAAATGCTGGATTAAGTCTACCACGTAACTGCTCAATGGCTTCAGAGATGGAAAGGACTTAGCAGCCCACATGCTCGGAACCTTGCCATTGTAAATGCTGTTAGCTACATTCTCAATCTCAGCTGACATGACAACCAGCCCTTTCAATGTCTTCTGGAGCACTTGAAGACTTGATCGTATAACCTGCAATATAATATCCAGCATTTTCAACATAAACATTTCGTGAACATTCAAAATGACTGTTTGTTGTGGATCAGAAATTATTTTTTCCCAACTACCTCCGTTAGATTGTTGTATCTTGTCATTTCCTGGTGAAGCACAGAGTTCATGCTTTCCATGTATTGTACAGGATATCGATATTGGGCAAGTTCAATGTCAAATTGTGGTGGAAGCCTGTTGAGCATATCCTGCACAATTTCTAGAATAACATCTTCCCTGCTCCTGCCACCTGTTTTGGCCGCATTGCTCTGCGAAACGAATAATCGTAAGTATGAAGCCTGAGAGCTCGGGCGGCAGAATGAAACTATTGGAGATAGGAAATACATGTTCTATTTCTCAGTCCCACTTCCAGTATGTTGTGCAAATCACATGCTGCCATGTTTTATATAAAGATATTAAACATAATATATGCTGCCTCTCGTTAAAATATTTCTAATTTCATGACAAAAATTAATGACCTTCTCAGCCTATTCGATGACACTGCATAAATACCTGAGTTGCAAGCACAGAAGAAAGGAACAAGTCTGTTTCCTGCTGATCTTTCGTGATATTTGCATTTTCATGCAATCCAAAGACCTCGGGTGTTGCAATCAATGGGAGTTGTCTGATATGCTCAATGAAGTTCTCATGGGTACCATCCGAAGGGGCAGTGTAAATCTCTGAAGATGAAAATTTGTAGCTTTCCTCCAATATTTTCGGATTGTAGATCAAGGACAGCAAACAATTTAGGGTCCTTCGGTCATGAGCATCTGTGACACGACCGCCATAGTTGCATTCACCAGTCAAATATAGCAATGCCTGCGAACACAATTTTAAAGATAGGTTAAGATTTGCATGCCAACAAAAATAAATAGTTCACCGACGATATTCATATTTACATAAATATATGATTTACTTTGAAGGGTATGCTTTCAGGAAACTCTAGCAGAAATGAACGCAGCTGTCGCATGCTAATCTTGAGATCGGAGTCATTGAATTGATAGGGGATGTTCCAACCAAGCGGGCCGAATTTAACCCTTTCTTGAACAGACGCATGGAAGAAACAAAGCCCAAAAAGCATCCTCCTCCAAACAGGTCCTTTTTCCCCAAGCATATCAAAGAACTTGGGATCACTGATAGGATCACTCTGATAATTCTGCAACAAATGAAAAATTCTTCTCCTAGCTTAATAGATATCCACATTAAGATTCTGATGGCTAAAACTTGTCATGAAGATTGATTGAAACTTTACCTGTAGCATGTTAGAACGCAAACCCTTTGGAGATTCATTTGTCATCTTAATACTACTTTGGAGGATTGTCACTGGGAAACTTTCAGACGGGTAGCTTGTCAGCCACATACGGAAGGCTGCATTCATGTTCTCTGAGGAAAGATTTTCACAAATTCTTTCGAGTTGTGGCATCCATGAAGCTGCAAGATGACAGTTTTGTAGAACAACCCAATCGCCTGTTTGCATACCACTTTGTATCAATGCTGATGCTTTTGGACCTTGGCCTTGACCTAAGGAGATACTTTGGACCTGAGATCATATTAGAGTTCAAACATTTGTCAATGAGCTTTTCTCTAATGTTTCAAGTATTATAAAGACAGATTCTATGTTGCACAAACATGTATGAATGTAATTCTATTGGAACACAAATGCATACTGTATATTTATAAATTATACACTTGTTATTTTTTTGAACGGTATTTTATGAAATCAACCTGTGCAAGTTTACCTGCTGTTTTAAGCCTTCTGCGAACTTCAAGAGTGCTGCCATGGGATCTGATCCTGGAGAAAGGATAAAAACCAAGGGGGTTGTTGGAGTAGAGTCATAATAAACTTTTGCCAAGTCAAAAGTCGGAGGCTCAATATAACGTTGTCCCATAATTTCATAGACGAAACTGTTCACACACATAACAAGTATATCTGGCCGTATTGTGCGGATGATGAGAAGTTTCTGAAAACTTGTCATCCTGGAACCCCAATCATCTGGCATGTCTTCCCTGAAGGGTTGGGAACTATCATAAATATGCTTCCATTTACTTGGATTTTCCGCAACACACTTGCTGAAGCCCTGTTATTCAAACATTGAGCTTCTTCAGCTCTTCACAAACATGCTATCATTTCATATTTTAATAAGGCTATGGACTTGTAAAAATACAAACTTGCAATTATGATCCATAGCAAATCGAAATATTGATCTATTTTTGAAGTATAAACGCAAGTATATCAGAAATTTAATTCTTTGAATGAGAAACAAATGTCAAGCTTTATGCATGTTGAAATATCAGTATTACATAATCAGTATTCTCGTAGATAAACCATAGTTGTTCACATGAACAGTTACTTTTATGCAGGTAATCATGCGTCAATAACTTTCTTGGTTGATTTTGTGGTATTGATCTATTTGTTAAGCTAATTCCTTTTATGTGTACAGATGAAAGCAATTTTTAGTTAATATTCCAGTTAACTGATGCCAGATATCTACTCACACGATATGCCTCCATTTTAGACAATTGGACCATTTCAGTCCAGAGTTTCTCAGAAAGCCAAGGAGCAGGAGGCTTAGATTGTTCTCTCTCAAGAGTAACTGCACCAGCAATGAGAAACCTAAGCTCCTCCTCAGATATCTTCCCTTGTCTTGATAGGATGTTTACACATATCAAAAAGGAGAGGAGTAACTTGTCCTTTTCAAACAAACTCCGAGATATATTGCAGAAAAGTGAGTAAGTGAAGTAATCGTTCAGTATCTCAATTCTTTGTTGTAAGACATCCGACTTTTCTGAACTTCTTATAGAAGACTGAAAGAGATTAAGATACCTGCAAAGGTGTATCCAAGAGTTAAAATGGAGATGACGTGCGCATCTAAATACTCACAGAAAATGTAAAGCCTTGCTACATACTTAAAACAAGTTCATGTCTCAGTTACATTGTCATCTATGTATTTTATCTTTCAAAAATTTATTGTTGAAGTCCTCCTACACTATGGTATCTCCATTTAAACATAGAGTTTGTGAAAGATCTTCACATGATCACATGTCATCTTAAACAGGCTGTTTATTCCTTAGATAATCCTTAAACTTCCAAGATAAAAGTCCCATGCAATCTAGACTTATGTTTATTTTGGTTACTATTTCCAAAGAGAAAAATAGGATGCTGTTTTCAGATCCAATCTGTCTCTCAGTCTGTTTAGTTAATTTGGCGTCTTTCTAGACACGTCAAGAATGTTTAATTTCATTTATTTTTTCTAGTCCTTGGGTTAGTTAACTATTCTTTGCTCTGTTGTACACAATCATCAAAAAACACAATCACGTATATCCCAGGTCATTCTGGCCTCTTAAACAATGTTAAAGCAACTTCCATTCTTTCTTTCTACTTCTCTCTTTTATTTCCCCTCCCTCTTCCTCTTGTATTGATACATATAAACGTGTCCCATCTAAATCCTCCACAATAGAAAAGGAAATGTTTCAAGTTTTTCATAGGACATATATTACTGTAGCATCTGATCTTCTGCTTAACATATGATGAGTGAACCTGATGAAGTGTCAACATTGTACAAAAATCAAGGCCTATATTAGCATGTTTCTCTGTCATGCAAATTTTACTAACAAAAGAATGAGACTCACCAAGAAAGAGAATACTGGTACATTGGATCAATCGAACAAAGGGTGGATATCGTAAAAAAGAGTGATGCAACATGTGTTGCCACAGGTAAGTATCCTTGCCGAGCTTCATCAATTTTGGCCTCAGTTTTCTCTGCAATCTTTTGCTTTTCCGCGATATCAATGGACAAAGCCTTCGAGCTCGATATAATGTTAATGGCAGTTTCATTCTCTAGAATGTTCCCCTCGGAGCTTGATAATACCTTCAAATGTTTTACGTTTTTCAGTAACCTTTTCTATATAATCTAAAATATGCCACATGCAAAGAAATGAAGTTTCGGAAACAGATAAAGCTAGAAAATGAAATGACCTTAATAATGCGATCCTCAATATCACTAAGCTGCCTTTGATTTTCAGCACTTTGGAGAACTAATTGAGTTTTCTCCTCTTCTAAATCTGGACGCTCAGTTTTCACTGCCATTCCAAGAATTTGGTCCTGAAGTCCCTCGGGTGTAATCATAAAATTCAACAGTGTAACTTTTACTGCAATCTGAAAGCAAGATTCACATAAATTTTAGAGCTATGGAAGTCTCTGTAATTTCCAACAATACACTTGTTATTGAAAACGGTAGAAAATATTTCAGTTCTTTACAAGACATCAAAAGGTATAGATGTTCTGAGTATATCCTAGATCTACCCAAGATAGAATGCAAGTATTTTTCATTTCTTGGTTGAAGGGCCATGGTTGGAGTAGGTGCCAGAAATAAGAGACAATACATATCCTCTGACAGAGGTTACTTATAGTTCATATAATCACATTTTTTTATCACATGTCAAGGTTTCTTCCAAACTATGAATGTGGATTCCCAGATTTGATAGGACTTGTAGTGAAATTTATTCTTCTGAATTGACTACCATATCAGGATGTTACATTATCTGTCAGAGGGTTAATCAATTATGACCTTGTTAACTTCGTTTATCATCTATTTTATATTATTTTAGCATATATTTGTTTTCTGAAGGCATTGTGTGTGACTTACATGGTAAATAAGTTAACCCTGAACTTGCCATGTGAAAAGTAAAAGTCAGCCCAAATTATAGAACTTCACAATGGTGAGTCATTTTAAAGAGCTTTTTGAATAAAACATGCTCAAGTCCTGAGTTACTTTATTCGAATCTCAATGTTTACCTCGGGCATATAATGAGGGTTCCTCAGTTTTGTTGTGATGTAGAACCGGAAATTTTCACTGTACTCCAAGGTGGAATCACCTAATCGAATTTGAAGAGAACCAGCTTGCTTGAAAACAGACTTTAATAAGACTGGCTCCAATGTTGGATCCAGCTCTTCTCCAACATTCTCTAACAACAGAGGATACCCAAAAGTAATACAGTTTTCCAGTTTTCTAACAAAATCTGCATCAGAAAGCTTCATGACTTGGAGATTTTTGGCCTTTTCTTTCATCTGAGACAACAAACAAATTTTTTTATTATAGAAGAAAAAATGCTGTTACTTATACCAATAGCTGATAAAGTCAATTACAATAATTATGCAAACACAGATGTATGAAGATATACCTTAATCCATTTGTTTGCTTGACCCTGTGGATCAATAAGAAGAGGCCATCGTCTAGCAGCACTGATTATAATACCATTGTCAATAGAGAATGAATCATTTGGTAGTCCATCTATTACCCAGTCTCGTATTGCCACTGGATTTCCAAGGACCGCAGCCAGCTTGAAGTTATTCGAACATGGTATATTCTTCTGTTTACAGACTCGTATCCACTCATTCATGACCTTGTCACGATAAGGTGAAGTAACAGGACCAAGATATGCAATATACCCAGAGGACAAGAGGACATCTCCTATCAAGTTGAGGTACACCTTGCCAAGCTCTTCTCCTACATTTGTCCATCTCACTTTTTCTCCTCCTAGTCCCCCAATTAATTTTTCTGCCCTATTGAGTTTCTGCATGTGGAATCGACATAATGGTTAGACCATAGACCAGAAAGTTTACAAATACAGAAAAAGTCAAATTTCAACATGTAAAAGTTCTGAGAGGCAATGGTTATGTGATCTGGTTCCTAATCATTCATGAACATAAGATGGATTGACATTTCATGAAAATGAATATTGAAACTAAATTTCCTAGCTATAACAGCTGATGTGAGATGATACAGCATCTCTTTAACCAGCGTTGCTCAGAAAGCATAAGATTGAGTCAGATGATGTTTACTAGAATCGATTTTGTAAGTAATAATAGCTTGCTGTAGTTTGAAGCAAATGTTATGATATCAAACCTTTTGGCAATTCTGAACATCTTGCTCAAGGGCAGACTTCTTTTGTTCCATGTTCTCTAATTCATTCTGTAGTTTTTGAAGTTTTTCTTCAACTTCCTTTAGCATCTCTTTCTTTTTTGACAGTGCTGCCTGGAGAGCCTCAAATTCAGCCGTTGCTGCCTCTAGTTTGGCTTTTTTTGGTGCAACTACCTGCAATGAACCAATGTACCATATATATGTAAATGCTAAAAAAGGTCTCAATTTGTTTTACTTATGGAGATTACAAAGATCTGGACCTGAGCAACTTTGTCATAACTTTCCATAGCACGAATCCAGCAGCAGAGTCCAAAAGCAGCTTTGGAGGCTTTCTTTACTACTTCTGGCACAAAATTATCTTTCTCAAGATAGGGGCGCACTTTCTCAATTATGTCTGGGGGAATGTGATCTTTATCATAATCTTTTAATGACTGGAGGAAATTGGTATCAGTCAACATTTGTTGGGCAGGTCCCCAATAATCGTCAAATTTTTTGCCTGGATTATTTGGGTCAGGAATTCTCCTAGATTTTACCTGAAGTTTAAAGTTGACTTGTGTAAGCTTGAATTTAGAGAGTTCTCTTTCACCCTATCATAAAAAGTTTAGTAAACATACCCCTTTCATAATACAACATGCTTCCATAACTAGCTTTACAGGAGCTGGTGGATTTTTCATAGCTTTTACTTCTGTAATATCAGACTTTGTAAGGGTATCTAGAGCTGCAAGAGCAGACTCCAGCATTGGCATTGCCTGCAGACAAGCAAATTAAGAGTAAATTGGGTGCCAGGCATGGAATATTTCCATGGCTTCATTTTTCATTTCATTTTCTCATCATTATAAGATTTAGAGGTGACCAAAAATCATCATTATAAGATCAAGTTCTGGATGGCTAGAAAAGCATATAAATTATTGCCTGTTGCTATGCAGAAATAAAAAAAATTAGAATTTTTTTGTAAACATCGTCTATAAACAGAATAAGAAGCTACGAAACCAAATAACTTACATCCATCCGAATCTGAAAGAATGTTCAATATTCCGCTGATTTCAACTACATTTTAACAAGGTTTCCACCTTTATAAGTCCTACTTGGCAAAATGCAATAATATCAGCTCTAAGTTTTACCCATGGCATCTCTAATAATGGGTAATCACTTCCCTCATTCAATTTATCATGTATTGGTCTCTTCACATTGGTTGGCATTGAGAGATTTTCCATGATGTCAGAAAATGTTTTATGTATCAGATAATACGCATCATTCCTCTATGTGAATTGCCCTTTTTCCACATGTATAAAGAATCTAGGAGCAATTGATCATGTAGTACTTAATTCCTCTAATCACGACACTGGTTCTTCCAATTGAATGCATTTTTTTATTCCGAGCACAAGAAGTTCACTTTTATGCAGAAAGTGTTTGAAGAGATGTGAATTTACCCATACACTTGATAGTATGATATGAATTGCAGTTGCCTGAATATACAGTGCAACTGGGAGCAATTGTTCATGCATCAATCACTTGCTAAAGGTCATTCAGTATGTCAGTTCATCATGCATTAATCACTTGGTAAAGATCAATCACTTTCAACATGCTTACTACAGGAAGTTGACTTGATCATGCTATCAGAAAGTCTGAGACCTATTTAAGGATTTCTATAGCAAATTTAAATGTTTGATTTTAATAAAATAATCTTACCACAAGCAGCTCTGATTCACAATCTTCCTTTATAGATGCTGCTTCTTTTGCTTTAACATTTGCTACAGCTTCCTCCTCTTCAACAATTGCTCGTGTTTTCTCAGCCTCTTTTCTATCCCTTGCTATTATTTTCAATAGACTATCTGTTTCTTCTGCGGTCTTTATTAAAACAGGTTGAAGAGCTTCAAGCTCCTTTTTCATTACATTAACTTGCCCCTCAGCATCAAAAAGCTTCTCTAAACCAACTGCATATCTCTTTCTGAGGGTATCAATCTCCAACCTTTTTTGGCCAAGAAGGGTCTTGTAGGTGCTCAGCAGCTCCAAGTAAGAGGTTGGTGTGACATAAAAATGTCGTTGTTGCTCTTCATAAAAGGTAATTGTAAGCTTCCTTGCACATTGGTGGAATAGCATACACATATCCCTTATAGCTGGTAGAATCTCAGCATCCTCCATTGGAATCTGCATTAGGTGTTATTTTTTCTCAGACAAAACCTCAAAAGAGGTTTTATGAACAACAAAGTAAAGCCGTTATTGATTCATTTGAGAGCATTCATTTTTCCTATAATAAAGATGAAGCACGCAACTAATAACAGAACTCACTGGATATGAATACTTTTCAAGCATAACAGTTTCGATAGTGGGAAAAGACATGATCATGCATAAGATACTAAGCCTAGCAATTGTCTTTTTTTAACACTGACAGCATACTCAGGTTCATATAACATTAATTTGATTTCTCATAAGATTCTATCTACTCAGAAACCATGAAAAAATCTCTTGATTCAGGTGTAGGAAAGCAGTGATGTTCCCGCCTATGAGGTGGAGGTAGTTCCCACGCTCGGAAATGAGCATACCTACTGGATCCTTCACAGGTTTAACTGGTGATAGAGTTGTTCTAAGTAAAGGTAAGATACTAAAGTGAAAATAGATCAATGCTGAAATTTTATTGGCAATTCCTGGCAATTGACATAAACATTTCTCCACAGTATGTTTTATAAAAAAAAATACGTTTCATATGGTTCAATAATGGTAACAGTATGTTATCCAATAAAATGTGGAATAATGATCGTGAGTTCACAATTCATACATCAATAAAATCATTCTTTCAGTAGAAATCATAATTTCAAGAATAAAATAGAGTATAGAAGGGCCTTACAGAAGAAAGAAACTTGTTTCCAACTGAATATAAAGCATCCTCAGGCCATTCAGTGAACCAATCAATGGTGCAGCAATTAACAAGTGAGGGAAACATGCGAAGCCTTGTTCGGAATGCAGACCCAAATGGACTCATACAAATAACCATATGCAAGTTCTTCCGGCATTGGTCCACAAAATACATGTATATCTCTGCTGCATTGCTGTCTTTGCCTGCTTTCTTTGCCTTTGCCCTTACCATATCTTGTAATGTTACAATCTCATCCTTCGCAAAGAGATTTGGAACCTATAAGAACAAAGGTTTCAAGCTTTGGAAGCGTATATTGGATGCTGATCAATACTCCACTCACAAATATATTTTCAAGCGCAATAGATACTTTACCTCGCCTGTGTTAAGGATATTGTTGATATCCTCGAGGAATCTTTCTTGTTTCAGTTGAGTGTCACTAAATATGAATACTGTGGGATTTCCTTCTGCTCCAGATTTCTTGAGTACAAACTATTTCAAAGAAGAATACGTTTCATCAACAACGTTCAAAAAGAAGAAAAATTTGAGTATAATAATATTTTAATGTTTTTCATATTTTGAGTCAGGTAACTCATCCAGAGTTTGTACTCTGTTCAGCTCAAGCAACAAAATGTGATTAAGTATTTCATATAGCATTTCAAGTTGGGAATTCAAATAATATTTGCTCAATATAATGTAAGGCTTATCGTACCTTGAGGTCTTCTTGCCACTCTGAAAGACCATATATCTTTGTAATTTGGATCTGAAACACATTGTATCCAGCCATGAAGGTAGCTAATTTTGTTAAAGATTGTCGACCAACACCTCCAACACCCACAAGTAATGCATTTCCAAATGGTTGTCTGATAATACGGCTGATACGTAGAATATGCTGTGCTGCATAAGAGAACAAAACCAATGATAACGGTGTCCTTGTTTGAGCATTATATTCAGCCAGTCCTTCTTCAATAAACATAAGAAGCTTTTTCTGATCATGAATCTCTTCATATCTGTTAAAATAGTTGAAACAGATTCCATGAACTAGAATTGCTACTATAATATACAGGTAAAAAATTTGATAAACTTCACAAGCTCTTTTAAGCTGTAATCGTTTTCATTTACGTTGGTTCATCGATGATCAGACATTCATGGAAAATTTCATAGTAACTATTCTCTATTGCCTTTCAGGATGGCGACAATATAGAACCTTCATATAATAGGTCAAAGATCTTTTCAGAGATAATCTATTATCCAATTACTCCTACAATAGAAGATTCATTGAAGCCAATGCATGATGTATTAAAGAAAGCCAAGCAAGGTTCTTCTCAGAGTCAGTAGGTATGTATTAATTTTACTATTGAACTATTAAGGCATCAAATGTGGGTTCACACACACACCTCTTGGGAATATTATTTGTGTCCATTATATCACCAAAAGCAAGGTTTTGGAGGGCTTCATTGATATTCAGCTCTACCCCCTTCGCTTGTGGGTCTTCAAACACAAAGTCGCACTTAAGACTCAACCTATTTTCTATCATTTTCCTCATATATTTTAGGAACCAAAGTCTGTCTTGATCATCAATAAGCCTATCATGAAAAATTCTCAAACATTCATGGCACCATAAACGTACAAGAGACCTTTTACTATCTAAAATTCCTCCCATCATACAAATTCCTTGAAACACCTTTGAAAAGTCTCGTAAGTTGTAGGTATAATGTGATTTTGATGGTGTCGGTAGAAGTTCACGTTGTATCTCCCTGTAGATATCAATGGTTGCAGAAACAAGCGCAGTCCCTAGAGAAGCAACCTGAAAGGTAGCATCAACTGAGACACATATATTATTTTCTTTAACAATTGGGATTTGGAAAGTGGATTAGAACAATACATACATCTGTTGCCAAATGTGATTTCCTTGCCCACCATGACATAATAGTCCCAAATACAGTACTAAGACTATCATCATCAAAATCTGTGACAGCAAGTAAATGGTAATGTCTCAAATATCTTGGTGTTACAGGATTCCTGCCTCCTCCAGGTGGTCCCATTGCAGCAACAAACTGAATATCTTGTATTTGTCTGAACGAATTATCAGATCGGTCATACCTAAAACATATAGAATACACCAGAAATTCAAATGCATCCCTATTTGAATCTAAAGCAAAGGGATATAAGTTCTCCACATACAATCAAGACATTCTCACATCAGTGGAAGATACAGATGTGCATAGTAATAGATGGACTCACTAGACCTGTATTTTTTAATTCTTAATTCTTCTGTTTGGAAGCAGGGGCATCATTACTACAAGATAACAGAGATATGTAACCCTACCTTCTCAAGTAACCATTTGGGTTCAGACTATTGGGATGGTACTAACAAGCTCCCATACCATATTTCGAAAGATTTAAACCTCCCTCAAATGCAGAATATGAATGATGACAAAATTGTTCATGTCATAAGAAATTACCAGCCTCCATGATCCATCCACTGGCGTAGAATTTCTATTGGTGGTTGGGCACCATAGACTTCCAATGCTGGCATGTTCAAGTCATCAACAAAAACAACACACTTTGTACCAAATGGAGGGCCATAAATACCTTTTCTCCGTTTATCAAGCTTTGTATCAATTATATCCTAGAAATAACATTGAAGTTTTGATCAATAACCTGAAATGTATGATAAATGTTTCTTAACCATGCTGGAGATATTCCACACCTGAGTTACATTTGCATTGGTCTGTGCAGAAAAGGTCATCATGATGTTACGATACAAGCTTTTGTCAAGATTCTCTGTTAGCACATTTTTTATGTAGGCAGTCTTTCCTGTGGTACATACATCATTAGTTTGTATGTTGTTCAAGATCAGAAGTCTTTCCTTGCGTTACATCAATTATATTGTGCTTTAATGAAACTTTGTCATATGCAAGTCGAAATCCTATTGTATTTTAACTGGAAAAATCAATGATAAATAATATTATTGGTTTCAAACAACAATCCAACAAAACATACCTGTTCCAGTAGGACCTACTAATAGTACGTGCTTTTGATGGGTAATGAGGACTTGTAATAAATATGAGTAGCGAGCTGTGTCCACTGTTGCTATTATGATATCATTGAACTCAACATCTAATCCGGGCGGTCTTTTATCAGCAGTTTCCATCCATTCTTTCCAGCATGTTTCAGCCTTGACAAAAACATAATTATGGACAGACCCCGTCAGAGGAAATGGTAAAGCAAAAGGGAAAGAAGGCTTTTGTATTCTGAGACCTGCGCTGAGTTGATAATCAAGGTTTTCTTCTTGAGAAAGTAGTTTACGAAAGAACTTGTCAAACTTAACCCTGCTTTCTGCATCAAGAAGTCCTCCTACGGACCATACTAAAGACATTCCAAACAGACAATGCAGCCACACTTCTACGTCTTTCCCCGTTGGTACTACCAAAGAGTCATCCTTGGTTATTTTTGAATCTTTATCAGGTTCCTTAAACTCATCTAGTAAGCTCTCGTACATGTTCAAAAGGCTCTGTACAAGATTGATGCCTGATGTGGATACAACTTCTTTGCAGTATTTCTTGACAAACTGAATGCATGGCTCTACTAACCAATCGAGCAAAGCTTCAACTACACTTGAATTATCTGAAAGACTTGGAAATTTTCTGGGGAATTTCTCCATCCAAGAGGCTTTCAAAGGGATCCAACCAATTTGAGTTGGCTCTGTATAAACCATACCACATCTACTGACTGTGGCAGGCGACGCTACTGCAAGATCTTGCACCTCAAATATAAGATTCATCGATGATGTCATTTGAATGATTTCACCACTCATCAAGCAGAGTTTCTTATTATCATCCAGAACAGTATTCATATTCTCAATCCACACCTGGAAAGAACAAAATTCAAAGTTAAAAACATAGGCCTCCCATGAATACAAAGCTAGATTATACAGAAGAAGATAAATGTAGCTTCTTACAGCATCAACAGGACCATCAAATATGATCCATTTCCTATCTGGAGATGTGTCTACAGCAGCAGTCCGGAAACTCTTTGCAAGGACACCATCAGTCCATTCATGAGAAATAGGATCAAATTGGCCATATAACTGGCCAATATAGACAGACTTTGGGTTGATAATGAAAGTCTTTGTTACATTCTCCATTTTACCAGAATTACATAAGTCAGTTAATGCAGCTGCCAAAACTCTGTAGCTTTCTGTCTTCGCCCCATAAGACAATCCAACAAGCATTAGACCATGTCGTACTAGTATCATCTCATATAGTTGGAATATCTGTGATCATCAGTACATTGCATCTTTAAGAGATCAGTATTATGTCGGTTTCTTACATGGAGTATCTTTGAAAAATCATTCAAAAAGTAGATTTAGTTTGCATGCAGGCTATCATTGCAACCTGTGATGAGATAATCCATTTGACAGATCATTCTCAGTTAATTACTTAGGTCATCAGAAGTGCATCTTTACTGGATTAAAACAAATTCTTAGATAAACGGTTCTTTTACTGGTATAGATACAATATATGTGCATTCAAGCATCAATTAACAGACTATATATTAAAAAAAAGTGACTGCTAAGAGAGATTTGTCTAGCCAACAGGCAATCACTGCAACCTATGATTGAAATCAGCCATTTGGAAGTTCATCTCAGTTATTACTTAGGTCATTAGAACAGTATATCTTCAATAGATGCACTATGAACAGTGCAGACTTTAGTATCATTTTCTTGCATGGAATAAAGTCTTCAGCAAACAATTTCTTTATTGGTATAGACATCAACTATGTACACTCCTTCAATATTTGATAGATTATGTATCGAACATCACTGCTAAGAGAGTTTGGCAGACGATATGGTTGGCAGTTCATCTCAGGTACTACTTAGGCCATCAGAACAGTGCATCTGTAGCATATATGAGCCATGTCATTTTCTTGCAAGGAATAAAGTCTTCAATAAATAATTCCTTGCACTGGTGTAGACAACCTATGTAAATACTTATTATTTCAGAGATTATCTACCAAACAAACATTGGCTGCTAAGAAAAAGTCTTCTAGCATTACAGACTACCATTGGAACCTACAATGCAGATGATATGTTTCGTAGTTCATCTCAGGCAGTGCTTACTCATTTCCAGTAAGAAAAGTAAAAGAATAAGCTCTTACACACATGGGAGTCAGAATAACAGTCATCGAGAGTACCTTTTCTAAAAACATGGGAGTTGGTTGAAGATTGAATCTCTTACACACAGCAATAATGGCTTCACGCATTATCCTGTAGTCAGGAGCTGGAAGAACGACCCCAGGAAACAAATCAAGTAATATTCCTTCAAAAAGAGGAATATCATGAGCCAGAAATTTTGGTAAGTTGACATCTTTTAGCGACTTCAACATTAAGACTGCTTCTTCTTCTTCTGGAAATGATTGCTTCACAGCACCAGCTGCCCGCAATACTGATATCACTGCCCTCATTCCATAATCATAGTGGTTTTGGCTTGATAACTGTTCACTGTAAAATCAAATGAGCAGTTTAGACACAGCATATGATATCAGATCATTAATGAGGGGTCATTCTGTCACATGCCTGCACAAGCGATATGTTGCTACAAGTTTTCTAGCAAGCTCCCAGGCCTTCAAATAACCAAACGAATAGAGGGTTATCTCTGATATCAATGCATAATCAGGAACCATCATCGCAACAGTGCGGAAAAGGGCCTTCAAATTGTCAGGTAATTCAGACCTGCCTGCATAGCCTGGATTCATAGTGATAAATACATTACATGTTGGATTTAGAGTTAACTTCACCCCCTCAAAGTCAAATGTCTTCATGTTTGCAGCCTTTGCCCTTTGTATAGTTAAAATCTGTTGTGCTATCACACTGAGAACCTGGAACAAATAGATTTCAAGCAACAATCATGGAAAATCATGTATATCATACATCAACATGTGGTTTTCGTCTTTTTTTAAGGAATTATTACTGCAGAGATTGTTCATATACCCATATTGACACAAAATGTAATCTGAATTTGATGGCATGGAGAGAAAAAGACCATAACAAAAGCCTTGAAGTGGGATCGTATGAAATGTAGAGTTTTTACTTCTACAGGGCTTCACATATAGCTAGAACTAAGAGAATAGTACTGACATTATGAACCAGGATCATGTGCAGCAGCATTTAAGAGCTTTTCCGTATCAACTAGTAATAACATGATGTTGAGATATAGTACAGTTGTACTTCAGTAAAGCATTAAGCATATCTCATAAAGAAAAATCCAGTAATGCATTAAGCGTATCTCATAAGTATACAGTATGCGTTAAGCATATCTCATAAAGAATGCAGAAGTTCTAAGAACTTGCAGTATCTTAAAGCTCTTATTCACAATGATTTTCACGTCCCTCACCAATAAGATATACCATAAAACACATCGCTACAGGTACTGATGTTGTGCATTTACATTCTGCTTTTGCATGTACTAATGAATCTCCAGTGCATCATACGAAATAGAAAGAAGTGATTTGTTTGTGAAAATATCTACCTCAAGATCAATACGATTGAACTCATCAAAACAAGCCCAAGCACCAGAGCTTGCCAACCCCTTGAAAAACTTTGCCATGGCTAAATAATCTAAACCATCCGAGCAATTAAATACAACACATTGCATTGCAATAGCTTTTGCCAAGTCTTTAGTAGTTTCTGTCTTCCCAGTGCCTGTTGATAAATAATTAAATAAAACTTAATTGAGCTGTATTGGATCCATGAAGTTACATTAACAAAATTAACTCAAACCTGCAGGTCCCTCTGGAGCTCCACCCAGATTTAAATGAAGAGCACCCATCAGTGTACGATAACAGCGATCTGTCAATGGTGTTATTACCAACCGACTGCTGTTTCCCAAGTATTCAAAGGCATATTTCTGAGAGGCATTTATCATCCGCACCATTATAACAGAATTTTCATACCCGTACCTACATAATTATTAAAGTATCTCATTCCGTATGATATTGTTACTAGATTAATACATTTTTCCACCTCCAGATCTTTTTCAGTTGAAAAGTTGGTGCAGATGCAATCATTTAGTAATTTCTTCATTTTATTGTGCGCATAAAATTTCGTTGTTGTGGACGTAAAGAAAATATTCTATATTTTCTAAAGACCTAAACTTTAGCAAAGGTTTTCTATCTTTTCCTGAAAGATTAAGTTAACAGATACAATTACTGTAGCCAAGAACACCTGTGGAACATTACATGACCAATAACCCACGCCATCATCTGATTAATTTGATGTATTTGGATTTTCTTCATTTAATCACGGTATCAACATATATGTCATCCCAGACATTGTACTTGTTCATGGTTCAGTTTTGGCTAGAATACTACAGTGACAACATTTTTATCCTAGCTTAACAAGTTTCATAAAAGAGTGGCAAAGTTCTTGTTTTCACTGATTATTCTTATTGTTCTTTTATGTCTTTCAGAAACATAAAGATATCTTTCTTTCTTAGATTCAAAATATTGTTTCTCCAAGCTTAAATATGCACCTGGTGGGATATTTATCCGACCTGTCCCCTCATGGAAAAGGTGACTAATTCCTACATATTTGTGAGTATGCAAGGTAATAAAGTATCTGTGCTTGAAACAAATGCATTTTGTTCATCCAATGCTATTAATTCATGATGCCTAGAAATATAGCTAACAGCTCAGGAATATTTCTGAGAATGCAAACCATTGTCCCAAACAAATCCTGGTTCAGATGTATTAACACTATAACCAATTATTCATCCTAATTTTCTTATGTATCAAACTGAAGCAATGATGGTGATAATATAGACTTTACCGCAGCTGACTTATCCATTCAAAATCAGTCTCATCAGAAATGTTGGCATCTGCCAAATTTTTCACCACATCACGTGCATGCACATCAATCACAATGAGCGCACCAATGGTCTTTCTTTCAAGGCTTGTAAGCTTTCCCCTAACCTAAGAACATTTTTACGAGCATAGTTTAGCAGGCTAAAACATTTTAAAACATCCCAAAAAAGAATATCTACTATTAATTTGACCTTGTTAACGATACACTGAAGCTGTTGATTTAATTTCTGCTGATAAGACTGCAACGTTCCCTTTTGTATGCTATCAGCTACTTCCATGGTCCAATACATTTGAGAGGCACATAAAACTACTTGTCCTGGCCATGATAAGATCCATTCTACTCGATCATGCCCTACATATGCCTCGTATGAGCGTAGAGTTACAGCTTTCAAGCTTTCTCTCATTGCATCTTCAACCTAATCAAAAGGAATATTCCTTAGACAACAGATTTTATTTTAGAAGAGTAATCTTCCTCAGATTTAACGTAAAACTACAACAGAATTAAATAAATAAATAATAATGCCAATAAAATATCTGCTATATTACATGTATGTTTTCATCAACATCAACGAATAGACATTTTCTGTACATTTTCAGATGCAATCATTAAGTCAGGAATAAATAAATGAGTATCCCAGTATGATGCTACCTGTATAAGCCACTTTTCTACTGCCCCTTGTGCATCTTTGGGATTGAAAACTTTAATAAATTCTACTTTTTCTCCTTCCTCACTAAACATGGCACTAATGTCAAGGTTATCTTCAAACTGAAGCCGATGAATCCCTTCAAAAATCTTCTTACAGAAAGGCTGGACTCTCAAAGGATCTTTAGTTTCAGCCAATATTTCGAGCAGTTCATCGTTAGACAAAAAGTAGAATCTGTTTGCATAAATTAATATATAAAAACACAAAGGCATATTCACCATATTAGCATTGTAATGCTTCACGCATAATGAAAAGATTGTTTAAAAGCTCAAAATCTGCCACTACAACATGTGCAGAACACTTCAGAGGACTAGCTGGGATTTTTAGCTTATTTATTCAGGAGAAAAAAGAACGCTTATGATAGATGCAAACCTAGGAAAGGCCAAACGCTTCGTCTCAAGATAATCATTGAGACCTTTCTGAACCATATCTAGCTGTTTATTTGCTTCCTTTAGGCTCTTCAATAAATCTTCATCAGTTCCAACAACAAGTACCTCTGGATTTTTAATCAATTTCTCAATAATCTTCCTCCAAGATGTGTCAACAGCTTTAAACCGACGACCTTCTGTGGGCATCTGCTGCATAATATCTTCTGAACCAAAAATAGGCTCAAGATAAAGCCACTGTTGCTGGCAGTTTATCCATTCATCAAGAACCTGAGCATGCAGAAAAATATCATTAATATAAATATTTGTCAAGTACATTATCATAAAAAATCATCCATTAGTTTCAGAAACAATTTTTCATGTTAGTAAATCCCTTTAACTGTAAAGGAAAAGATATTATGCAAGACATAGAGCTGACTTCTAAACTATTGTTTGGTGCTGGTTAAGGACCAACCAAAGGATCAGATTGACCAGAAATAGTGTAAACTTGATACCTCTTGCACCAAATTCAATTTTGACAACCAAAGCTTTACACGGTCCTCAAACGGAGCAATGTAAGGAGATCCCTGCATTGATTGTGTTTTGGCTATGTGGTCTTCCAAAAGTGTTTGTAGATCATCTAGACCCCTTAAAATAGAAGTGCCTGTATCTCTATAGCTGACATAATCAAACTTAACACCAACCCAATCTCCCTGCATCTTATCGAGGGCAATTTCCACTGAATACTCTTTGCTGGCAAACTCGCTAACCTGTTAAAAGAAGAGTCTAATTCACAAAAGGAAAATACAATTAGTTGATAAAACAGTATAACACTGATAAACACAAACTCTACCTCATCAATGATTGGCAAGAAAGATGGAAGGTTGAGCTGTAGCGCGGTGCTTAGAGTAAAACCAGCATGTGGAGAAAGTTCAAAACCAAGGCGATCACTTATCTTTTTCCAATGTCTATCTCTCATTCCTGGATTTCGTAGCGAGGAGATCATAGGGATGTTGACCTAAGAGAATGAAAAATCCATGTTAATGCCAACTCTAAGAAATGCCAAATAAAAAACCATTTTTAATTTTTTTAAATCTTATTTGTAACTGTTAGAATGTGAGTATTTCATCATAAATTGCACAAGAAAACGAATATACTGTGTAGACTTAGATGGAATTTTATGAGTGCAGGACATATTGAAGCATAATATGGTTTCAATACTCCAGTCTTCTGATCATTGAAAATGAATGGCATGCACTTATAAACGAAGTTTACAACATTTTGAGAAGCACTTTATACAAATAAAACACTCAAACTCTGATATGAGGGAACTGAAATTCCAAATGGGAGCTACAACTCTTTCCTTTTATTTAGCACCCACTGCATGCGTCTCACCCTTAATACATGATTCAAAATATCTGACACATATCTAGAGATTAAGACCTAAAATGGCTATGTTCGTTTGGCAGCAACAAGGAATCTCAGATTATTATACATATGAATCAATATTTTAATAACCTGAAATTTTTCAATTTTTTTCTTTAGTTCTTCTGCAACAATTTTGCTCTCTCCTACTGTAAGTTTTGCACATTTTGCAGCACTACGAAACCATTTATCAACATTGGAAACTACTTCATCTGCATTAATGAGATTGAATGGCCCATCCATCCATTGTGGGAGATAATGCATAAAATCTCCACAAACATGCCAAAGGATGGCATATTGTTCAAATTCTCTTCCAATCACATCAATTTGAGGATACTCCGTAAGCATTAGTCCTAAGATCTGTAAACATCCACGAAGTTTAGGAAACCTTTTTAAGTCCATCTACATTTTGGTTGAATCTTGCAAAAGCCATAAAACAGTGTCAACCTGCTCCCTGTTATTATAGAGATCTCCCAATTCAGTGCATTTCTGAAGCTTCTCTTCCATCTCTAAGACGCTAACCAGCCTTTCTTCGTAAGAGTCAATGCCCCCTAGCTTCATGAATTCACGGATTTCTTCTGCAAGTACTTTGATGTCCCCTTTAAGCTTGAGTTGATCCATTGCAAGTTCAGTGGTGAACTTCATCTGACAAAAAAAAGAAAGGCCACAATTTGCTGTATGAAAATGGGAGATTAAGATTTTCCCACCATTGTAGAAAGAATTTACATACCTTAGCTTGTGCAAGTCTTGTTTCACATTCCTCCAAGGAGAATCCTATCTTTTGGGGCCAGCCAAAGGTAACCCAAAAGATATCCATATCTTGGTCTGGTATGATGTAACACAGTCGACTAAGCATTGCCCAGACCTACCAATCACAATGTCAACATCACATACTTTGTCTCAGAAAGCTCATTAAAAGATACTTTGCAAAATGTGAGAACTTGACAAGTATTTCTTGTTTAAATATATAAGATTTAAATTCACATGTTTAACATGTTTCATAAGAAATGATAGTATGTCTACACACCACCAAACCTTAGCAGATTGATTGATTTCCTCCTGCAATTGTACAAGGTTTTTCTTCGTACACACAACAAATTTCCTCAGTTCATCAAGCTCCTCAGGAGTTCCTGAAATGCTGTTTAACACAACAACTCATGTTAAGAATTTAATTTCTTCTTACAAATCAGTCAATCCTCAATTATCTCATTTCTGAGATGCTAAGTCTTACAGACTTGCACGTGTTAAATATCTCAACATGGAAAAAAATATAGAATTATGTCGACAATTTAGCATGGATACTGACAGGGTAGACAGGAAAGGAAATTCCTATTCTGAAGCCAAAAGTTTCCCATAAGGGTTTAAGCATTAAAAAAAACATGTCCAGATCAGCCACCTCTAAACAAATGTTAGAATAGTATTTCCCAGATAGCCAACTGAAGCCAAAAATTGAGCGAATTCTTGCCTAGATATCAATACGCAGTTAAATGTTGAGTTTAGACAAGTCCCCTAAACCCCACATGTGGGATTCAATTAGCCGGAGGCCTTATCATTTATCCATCTTCTCCATGTGCTCTGCTGCAGAATACTAGGATTGGTCAATTTGTGGGATATATTAGAAAACTAACCGCAATGTTACCTCAATGCTCATGAGTTATTTGCAATTTTATCATAAATATATACCAAATGTCCTGAAACCATCCTCTGTTTCGAAAATCTCCCCTCATAAACAATCCCTCAAAAAACAAAAAACTCAATTAGATTAAGCTTTGATTGCTGAGTGCTTAGACGAGGAGATTCTTGGGGATTCAATTAATCTAATTTCTTTATTTTGGTTGGTTTCTCACATAGATGGGACAGCATTTAAAGATATAACATATTGTGAAATCTCATATTCATTTCGTTCTCTTCTTAAAGAAATCAATACGTCTTTCTTCTGAATCTATTCTTTTATGTCCTGAGCTTATTTACAAAGCATTATGAACCTGAATTCTACTAAGATCCAAGATGGCATCATCATTGCCTACATGATCCAAGAGTACAATTCACAGTATGCTACCTTTGTAATATATCACTGATTTTTTTGTTAGTTCATCATTTTAACTTTTTTAACGTTTTTCAAGAGTTCAAAGGTGATATATGACAAAAAAAAGTGTAAGCACTTCTAAAACAAAATAAGGAAATTTGATAACTACTGACTTTGGCATGGCTTACTTATTCAATCTAGATTCTATTTCAGTGTACTTCTCGCATAGAACTTTATTTTTTTCCGTTGTTGAATTCATTATTTGAAGTGACAAACTATTGGCTACTTTCATGGCTTTTAGATATAACTCTTCAGCAAGACTTGAGCATTCGACTAAAAACAAACCAAATATGACTTCACCATAAGAATTATTCTTTGCATTGTCAGCAACCTGGCAAATGATGCACATGCATCAATATTTCCTTGTATGTATAACAAATCATGAACCTACACTAAAATCTAATGACTTTTATAGCTAAGAAGAAATGGATTAACACAATTTACGTTACTTCTTACACAATAATATTATTTTGTAGTCTTTCAATTTTAAACGTAGATCTCACTTCTAGATACTTTGCAATAGCTTCTTCATATTCTTCAACAGCATGACCTTCATTTTTCCAAGTTTGCAAGAAAGCATCGATTTCGATTGCTGCTAGCTGTGTAAATTTCATATATCCCTCTTGAAGTTTCCTTGGATACAGAAAATTCTTTTCTAAGATATCCTGGAAACGGGTTGAGTGTGTGAGAGCGAATATCTATTTAGTTAGTAGAATTTAATAAACTGGGAATTGTATATTGGAATCCCAAGTTAGAAGATAAATTTGCATATCTAATTCACTGAACGGCTTTGGTCTTTTAAATACAAAGATTGAAATATGGAATCATTTGGTTGGACTTATATGGGCCATTATGACCTCCTAAAATATCTTAGAACGTTCTTTGCTTTGGTCATTTTACAGGAAACTAAATGATCCCTTTCTGGTCATCTTGAGCAACACAAGAGAAACTCCAACCAACTAACAGTTACAATGGATCAGGCAACAGGAGTTTTTCAAACACTTTGGTCATAAGAACCACCGTCTCACTACCCTTGTCATTAACAGATAAAGGTCATTATCTCCCTTTATCAAAGGTGCTTCCCTCGCTTGAGAATCTCTCCATGTTGGAGATCTTTCTAAGGCAAGACAAAACAACAATGCTTGATGTAAGACAAGACAATCATGGTCAGTTTACTTATTATAAGACAAGACAATAAACTAAAAGGTAATCCTCTATTGGTCTTATGAACCTTTCTGGACTCCTAAAAGACATTAATATATTTTTTCTTTTTTTGTTATTTATCTCTAAATCATAAATTTGTTTAATGAAAGAACATGGATCGTCACCTATAGATCAAATCTATAGGTGCAAAGATGGCCCACTATCAGGCACTCTTTTTTCAGACAAACAAAGACAGTTTAATTATTCGACCCTCTTATATGGATATATCATACATGCTTTATGTGATAGAACAACTCCAAATCTCTTCGCGTCAACTAGAGATCAAAATAGATTGATATGCCCGCTGACTTATGAAGGAGACATTGTGTCATTGAGAAATGAAATCATGTTGCTTATGATAAACAACATTATTCCTATGAGATACAGTTCCTTTTGAAGAAGGCTTGAGCCCACTACACAAAGTGATGGAATAGAATATGAAAACCAACAGTCCTTGGCAACATATTTGATAGATCTAAAGAGACACATAAAGAAGTCGTTGAAAGATAATAATTCCACCACACAAGCTCATCAACACGGAACCATCAACTTTCATTTGTATTTCTCACGCCATCTCATACCATGAGTCTACGAATTAATCAAGAGTTACATAAGAAATCTCCACCACGAAAGTGGGTTTTACGATAGATAGGGCAATAACAAAATACCGGCCACTCTCACAAAACAACTGTTATGAATAGGTAAATGCCAGTATGTCCACCATTGAACATGCTTCCCTCACTTTAGGGATCTTTCTATGATGGATTTCCTCTTTTGATGAAAAAAGTTTCAGTTTGAATGAATTGAGAACCTTGAATACATTGTCTAGATAAGTTCATTCTTTTGTCATTTTTTGTTACTTTTATTTCTAAATATGCTTATCATGTTCTGCTGCAAAAGACAGAACAAAAATGTTAAATATATTCTCATTTGGTCTTATAGGTCAGTTTGGCCTCTTAAAAGATATCAACATATCTTTCTTTAATTCTTCTTTTAATATTCCTGAAAAGTGGCGAATCTCTTACAGAATATGATGAAACACCAGTAAGCGTAGTAGAATATAGTTAAAACCATGTATAAAGAGATGCGACACATCCCCATATTTGCTACATAGTTACAATAGGCCATATTATTTTAGATGCATAGATATAGAATTATGGCTTCTACATGTAATCTGGAAAAATTAAATGCATATAAACAAACATTTAGGTATACATTACAATCAGCGACTTGGATTTATTTTCTTAAAAAAGAAGAGCGTCCACTGCAAGAGGAAGCACATACCTGAATAGTTTTACGAATTGTAAGAAATCTAGTGTCATCACTGTCTAATGATTTCATCACTTTGAATTGATAGATTGTGGATATCGTTGTTACTCTTGATTGAAGATCCTCAATGCCTTTTACTGCAGAAAGGATGGAGTCGAGTAGGAGCAGCACTGTGCTTTCAATCAGAGATAAGGTGGGTTCAAAGATAAAGTGTTCTCCTTCAACTTTTAGCTTAATGTTAAACATTGGCATAAGATGTAAGGTTTCCGTATCAGTGATAGGCAAAGTGTTCGCAGAGCTGCTTTTGTCCTCATTTAAGCCCTCAGAGTATTCTCCATTATTTAAACTATTGCTTTGTTGAATTTCTGAGTATTGCTCCCACAATTTCTTATACATATCCATTGACTGTACCAGGACATCTAGGAGTTGTTGTGTCATGGTAAGAGATAAACGCCGTACAAACCCTCTCAGCTTTTCCAAAGAAGCACCAGAGAACTCAGTTGTTGGAGGTGCAAGTTCATCGACCATTGCTACAACCCTTGGAATCCAGCTGTTACCAAACATTCACAGAATTAGTGACAGAAAGTCATTTTCCAACTGAACATGAGTACAATATGGCGTTTTCAAAACAATTTACAAGTAGGATCTATTATCTTGCTACAAGACTTTATCTTCTTGTTTTTGATAGTATATTTTTCTATCCAGTACCCGGCACCAAGCTGCAGAAGCTTGATTTTTATGTAACACACTCGATGAAAATTTCGTTGCAGTCAACATTGAGAAACCAAAAATGCCATCTAAACAATGGAGATAAGCACTAAACCAGATAATATCAATGCCATTATTAAAGGAATCTCTTTCACGGAAAGAAAGAAAGAAACGTGTTAACCTCTGTTGAGAGACCAAAATGACACTACAATAACAACTGAGAGATTGTGTCCTAAATTATTGTCTTTCTTTTGGAAAAACAAACCAAAATGAATGTAACCTATGTGGCCAAAATGACCCGCAAGATTGAAACAAAGATAAAATCTCCAAATGAGAAATGGAGAAAAGATCCAAAAAGCTACATATGGCAAGGGAAATTAGAAACTCTGCTCTTCAGAAGATCTCCACAAAGGTCACTCTAAAATAGCATGCATTATGTTAGAAAACGTTAATGCTTGTTTTGCCGAGCTAAAATGTAAAGCTTCTCTTTTTTTTTTTCTCCTATCATAAAAGAGATGTGACTGAGATAGCGAGCAACTTCCTTCCATCCATATGAATGGACTCTTATGCCTACATAATTGTAATTTATAATTCTGTGGGGAAGGATATTTAGTTCACTTTAAGTGACTCTCCCTTCTATTCAATCACTCACTGTGAAATGTTTGTTCTTTGATGGATGGGCCTTTAGAGGAGGCTTCTATTCGTATGAGAAACACTTGATCTGAAATTTCTTCTAGGATTCTACACTGATTGACACCATAGATTGCAAAAGGACTTACATAGGTGGCAAAAGCTTTGACAGGTAACAGAAGTAGACATCACCATGAGAGAATCAAGAAACCTTTTTTATTGTAATCATGTATGTATTTCTTCAAAGATAAAAGCAAATCATACTCATTTCGGAAGTTATCTGCCATCTCTCGTAGGTAACCTTCTTGAATTGATCTGAAATCTTCCAGCTTCAGAGGCCGTGGTAGTGTGAATAGTTGAGGATTAAATAAGAAAATATCAGTTATGTCCATCTCTTTATGAAAACGCAATAATGCCAATAGAAACGCTTCCTCTGCCACACACAAGTTCTTTGAAATGGTGTTCTTCCGAGATTGCATTGCATTATCAAAGCCAAAGTCAACAGGAACGCATCCTTGACTGAAGATTAAATCCAAATACACCATAGAGTGGACATACATTGTCACAATCACAAAAGAAGACACAGATCATTTGAGCTTAAAGCATACAAGAAAACTTTTTAAAAGGGACAAGATAGTGCACAGTGAAATTCAAGCAACTATTTTCCACACTCATGTTTCAAAAATGTGATCATTTAGAACAGGCTCTAGTAACAAATATCTATTACCTGGGTATTGGAGGTTTGGGAGAATCATATGGAAAAATCTGTAATGCTGATAATCTGGAAAAGTTCTCCTTAGTAACAAAGTATTGATGGTCAAGTATTGACTTTTTTATACTTCTATGATACTCGGCCTTCAGACATTCCATATAATCATTTACAAGATCTGGGTATCTCTTGCAAAGGCACACCCCAGCCAAGTTTATGATACGAGTTTGCAATGCTTTATCTACCAGCTCTGCGTTCTCGAATGGAAGCTCTTCAATGTATTGATAGCATCGCTATGTTTATAAGGTACGAAAGTACAAGACAGTTAAAAACTATACAGATTTGATTGACAAGAGAAAAATATGCATGTGACACAGCCTTTACGAAATCAGGATATTGAATTCTGAAAGAAACTATTTTAAATTTCAAACAATGAGCATGATAATCAATTCTACAAAAGAAAATAAGATATGCCTGAGAAAAGGATATTTCAAGATATATTCCCATGATGCGAATACAAAGGATTAGCCACTACTGTGGATTATTTGATGAGGTTCATACCTGAAGTTTTACTAATTCATTCAGGCTCTTGGTTTGGGTAACAGTATGTATACTTGACTGATACAGGGCTATAAATTAACAAAGCATTATAGTGCCAAAGAGTGAGTGTATGAGACTTTCTCGTAGAGTATCTACTGGTCTCATAAATGATTGGATGTCAGTAAAAAAATCTTCCCATGCCACATGGCAGCATTTACCTTTACTATCACATGGCATTCAACTTTTTACCAGAATTGTAGAAGGTTCAGACAACTGGTACATCTGCTTTTAAGGAGTGCTAAGAGTCATGAAAGCATTTCCCTCTTAAGATGGTTAGATGGTTTCAATGTCTCCTAGGCTATATATAGTTACTTTACTTGAATTCATGGTTTGATTCTCATCATTGCTTGCTACTTTACCGTTTAAAAGATGCTGCTATATCTTTCTTTCTTCCATTCTTTCTTCAGTCTTGCTAAGATTCCACTCTAACATGTTCTAATGTGCTTATATCAGCATAAAAAACTAAGTATGCTATTATACGAAAGATGGCCAGCTGTACGAATTCATTAGCTGTTACAAATATCATTTCTGTACAGTCAACTTGAGCAGAATTTGCCACTGATTGTGCTGTGACTTACATTGTCCTTTTAGTCACTCAAGCATTCAGACTATATTGTAGCTCAAGTCACTCAGGCCCCATCACCTGTGTCATCGACAAATAAAGGCCATTAAAGCAACACACAAGAGCCCCCTCCTCTCCCCCCTCCCTTTCAGCGATCTTACACTCTTAGAGTGGCCCATGTTGGAATATTTTCCAAGAAAAAAGCTTCAGTCGATCTAGCACATGATCTGGTGTCCTTAGATCTCATGTGCAGTTATATCTATTGTAGCTTATTTTCTTTTCTGTTTGAGACATAGAACAATTACATATGTATTTTCTTGTTCAATCTTATAGGTCATTTTGGCCTCTTAAAAGACGTTAATATAATTTTCTTACTTTCTTCTCCTTCTACTTGAGCTTTGATAAGTACATAATTCATTATTTCCTGGCAAGGAGATGTTGATTACACTTTCATGTATACAAAGTCTGTTCTTTTCCATGGATTTATTGCCTTGTTCTGTTTTGCTCCCATACATCTTTGTAAGATGTATCCAATCATTGAAATTTATGGGACTAAAATCCAAGAAACATAGAGAAAAGTTGCTGAAGACAAGAACGAAAATGAAAGTATCAACAGAGAACCGCTAAAACTTTCTTTACCTCCATAACTCCTTAAAAGGGCTACGCTTTGCAGGAGATGATTAATGCTTGGCATTTACCCAACACTATGAGCTTTAAAGACATAGTCCCAGAAGTTTTGACATAGTACACAGAATGTGCTTCAAAGGTCAGCTTTCACATGCATTCGTTTCTATTATTCCAAAATCACAAGAAGAATGTCTCGATCCACACAGCACACACAGCAGGATTATGACCTAACCCATGCAATTTCTTACTTGATGGGAAAGTTAATATACCACACATCCTAATCACACAATTTCCATCTAGGAAATTTTCACTGGAGATGTTCACACAATTCTCTTCAGCTTTGGGAACATTACCATATGAACCCTGACTAAATTCCGCAGGTTCTTGGCATTCAATACCATGGAAATGAAGCTGCTTTCCTTCTCCCTATCAAGGATAAGATTCAACCTGGAAAAACCAGAGTTTTCATGCATAAAATGTATATATCAATTACAAATTTTAGCAATAGGTAATTGAATTTTAAGGTCACAAAATCTTATGTTTATACGTGCAATCAAAGGCCTTACTCAGGTTAAACATCATGGAACAGACATATTCTAACTTTTAACATACCCAAAACGACCACTTGCACTGAACAAGGAATTACTATCTTAACATGTTGCCTCTTTGCTGAGAACAACTAAGTACAATAGTTATAACTAAATGTTCAGGGTACCATTTATCCCCTAAGCCCTAAATCTTCTCATCTTACATACCTGTAACTTATGACAGTGAAATACCTCCATCATAAGCTAATCCATCACGAAGAGGTCTATAAACAAGGGTAGCACATTCGTTCTTGGGTCACACCAATGAAGAGTCCTGGTTCACATGGGCATAGCATACATACATGAAATGATATTGCCCTATCTATTGTAATCCCTCTCTATAACACGGTTAAAACTGTATTTATGCATCCCTTTATCAGGTGTAGCATGAGAGGGAATGATGAATGCAAGATTTTGTGACGGTCCCTTATTGATAGGTTCCTTCTTTTTTAAGGTGTGATAGCTTGTTTGATCTAATTGACCACATTACCTCTTGTGATTACGCATCTATAATTCTTTTATTTTATCTCTTATTAGCAAGTGGAATCCTATGCTACCTTCTTCATTCCATCGCCTTGTGAATGAGATCAATGAGTTTAATATATATAGATGCGTCTTTCACAAAGTTAAAATGAACCATAAGATCAAAGATTGCATCATTAAATCTCCAAAGAAGTTGTGGTATCTCCCCTCTTCGTGAAAAATGGGACCATGGCAAACATGATCATTCTCTTACTCAACATTCTGATGACAGCCAATCCTTTCTCATATAAATTTCAGTGCGTATCTGCCATAAGCGTTAAGCTTGGATATGCTTGCTTAGGGAGGTAAGTCATCAGAGTAATGGGCATCCAATTCTTATGGAAACTCCCAAAGAAAAGGTATGCATCTACCTTCCCTTGCATACCCATCCTCGATTTCCTTGAAGATATATGTGAACTTCATACCAGTGCCCATATCCACCTTCATCATAAGCTGTATGTGTGTGTAGTCGCATCACTCCAAGAAATTTCACAGGGCATTAAATTACGCCAATCACATTACCAAGATCTCGAGAAATAAATAGATTTTCAATTTGTTGACAATCATCCACCTTGTTGTAAGAAGCATGCCCCAGACAATTTGCATTTTGGAGCTCTCCCTACTTCAATCAGTAGTTTCCCCCAAATTTTGAGATTTGAATTATGTACGCATGCAGATTCTTTGAAACATGAAACTAAGTCCAAATTCTTTATATTACATTTTGCATATGCAAAAACCACATAACAAAGCAGTGCATACCTTTTCACTATCTTTTTCTTCCCACTTTTAACCCACTCAATCTCAAAATCTTTACTTGTATCTTTATTGTAGCTCAATACCAAGCAAGGCTCCCAGCTGCACTGCCCTTTGGATGAGTAAAAGCGGGACCTTCCCGGAACACCCCTTTCTTTCTTATCGTGGGCCTTCCAGAATCGAAGACGCATGAAGATCGACAAAATAGCACATGAGTATCTAGTGTAAACTTTGACAAACGTTAGATAGCTTTCACTACATACACACCATATCGATGTCCAAGCTAGGATGACACAGCTCCAACTCTTGGTTGTGAAATAAGTCTAGTGGAAGAACAAAAGTGGTCGCTCTTTTACTTCTGATCTTCCCAAGTGTTTCCATATCCTTCTCGGGCTGCGCGTTGGCATCATTGTCTTCTTCGAGAACCTCCAAACCAGAGCCATTCAATGCCTTAATTCCTAGTGAAAGAAGCATATGGGGAGGTTTTAAAGGATAGCTTCCAACATGTCTTGGGTCAAAATATGCATCGACATCGACATGTCCTGGATCATCACATGGGTTCTCAGCATCCTCCCCTAATAGGGAACTTCTTGCTTCGCCAGTATTGGCATCTGTCCTCGAATCAGGAGACGTTGCTGGAGGTTCACAGCTCCATTCTTTACACCTGTCCCTGTTTTTCCACGTTTGGGGCTTGTGGAAGACCTTGGGCCATCGGATTGTGACGGGTGGGAGTATTTTGCTCTGCGCGTGATGAAGCGGAATGTGGTTCAGATCGGGATTAGGCCCCATACGGGCCATGTCGGTGAAGAAATCACAGCGCTTGGTGATGGAGCAACCAAAACCATGAGTTGGGCATAATTCTCACGAGCGAGAGAGAGGTCTACACAACGCAGACAGAATGGCACAGCGGATCGCTGCGATCATGCATCGAAAGGCAGGATTGAACAACGCGATTTCCTGCGTCTGCGCGTGGATCGTCGTCTCTGTTTCTGCATCTGCGTCTCTCGCAGACGGCGCGCAGGCGAGCGAACGGTTTCAACACAGAGAAAAACCAAAATGTTCGTTTCTTCTGTTTCCCTTAATTACAACAATACCCTCCTTCCTATGCATCACATTCTCCAACTTAAAAAATAAATAAATAAAAGCTTCCAATGCCAGATATTATATTTTTCACAACTCTGTTTGATTCTCCAGATTCATCTTATCAGAACCCCAGAAAATGATTTTCTTTTGAAAAGAAACTTAGTTTGTATTCGATTATACATTACTCGTATTCGATTATACAAGAGTAATGATTTTCTTTTGAGAAGAAACACAATCTGCTGGGCTTGTTCGAGAATCGATGTCGTACAAACTAGGCTTGGCTTGCCGATGGCAATTGTCGATTCAAAAAATGCACTCGACAAAGACCGGAAAAGGGGAGAATTCTTGAATAGATGGATCGAGGAGCAATCGTGAGGTTTTTACTAACTTTCTTGTCACCGCTTGGCTCATACTTCTCACCTGCCCAAAATCAGCTACATCATGCATGTCACGTTGTAACAATATCTCGCTCATATAAATGGGCAACATGGCTAATAACACGTGCAATGTACATCCACGTGATCGTCTATCCGACAAGTGTGCGAGAATCTTATACACTCGTGACGTCGATGCCCATCTGTCGACCATATGTTTCACACGAAGCTATTTGGGCCATTCGCTTATCTAGAAGTCGGACCACGAAGCTTTGGCGAACGGAGCTCCTCGTGACAACATTTCCAAGCTTGGCGGCTGGGTTTATCGCCTCGATCTAACAGCAAAGCAGCAACCGGAATTTAATGGAGCGATTCATGTACATTGGGATCTGTCATGGTTGGTCAAGCTATGACCGGATTCCCTAAAGCCTAATTCCTGATCCTTGAACCCTAAACCCTAATTCCTGATCCCTAAACCCTAAACCCTAATTCCTGATCCATAAACCCTAAACCCTAATTCCTGATCCCCAAACCCTAAACTGCTCGTGATGGAAGGGTATTTTGGGAATAAACAAAGCCTGAAGGCTATCTATCTCTCTGTGTGCTGAAACAGAAGCTCGACAGAAAGCACGGCGATGGCGTCGGCGATTTCTTCTGGGCCATCTCTCTCCCTCCGTGCGCTCTGCCAAGCTTTCTTCATGCGAGCTCCCCCATCTCCATCGCGGACATTTTCTTCATCGCTCCACATCTCCACTTCATCGTCGTTGCCCTCGTCGTCGTCGTCGTCTTCATCATCATCATCATCATCATCATCATCTTCTTCCTCCCAAGTGGGTTCGGATTCTCATGCTAGAGTCCTCTTGGATAATGCCGCCTCCCTGCCTCGGAGAAGATACCCCTGCTACTACCACTCGCAAGGACTCTGCACTCTAGTAAGCTATTTGTGCTCTGCAGTCTAATTTGTCAATCTGCTATCCTTCTACCTACATGAAAAAAAATGCACATTCATATGTTTGGAAGCATTAGTTGGAACAGTATTCCCAAGAGAAATTTCCAAATTTGCCTTGAAAACTGTCTTCTGAAACACAGACGCTGGAATTAAGTTATACAGCATTCATTACCTGTAAGTTGACATCATAAAGTATATAGGTAAAGGAAACAAAATTGCATCTTTTTGATCGATTGTATGAAGTTTCTCGACCTTCTTTACTCCAGGCCTTTGCATTTCGCCAACCTATTCAAGGGCTGTTTGAGTGATCTTCTTGTCACATAACTGGTGAAAACAACCCTCGGTCACTGTTCTCTACAAACATGTGTAATCTATTAGCATACAGCTTGCTAAGTTTAACAACAATTGCTATGTCGAAAGTGAAATCCGATCATGGTATATCACCTTTTGGGGTATTGACTGCGTTCATTCAGTTCACTGTGCCTACATATTAGAATGTTTTTCAAAAAAAAATATTTTTTCTTCGAATTCATCTACAACAATCCATTGTCCTTATTGTCATTCACTTTGATATCTTTGTTGTCCTTGTATATTGACAGGGTCACGATCCACTACATTTAGCAAAATTTACACATGATTATCCAAATCCTCATGTGGAACCCCATAATCTCAAGAAACTTCAGCCCCAACCCTTTCGATATTATCTGGTGCTAGATTTAGAAGGCATGGTGGAGATTTTAGAATTTCCAGTGGTGATGATTGATGCCCAGAATCTTCAAGTTGTTGACCGCTTTCACAGGTAGATATGAATGAAGGCTATTATTTGATCTCTATGTCTTTAAAAGGAAAGAAACACAAAAAAGAGCTATTGTGTGTCATGTGTTGTTATTCTCCCAGATTTGTAAGGCCAGTCAAGATGTCAGAAGCAAGGATTGATGAGTACATCGAAGGAAAATATGGACGATGGGGCTTAGACCGGTGTAGTTCTCTCGTCTACGTAACAAGATGATTCATAATGTTAAGTCAACACTTTTTGCTTTTGGGTTTAAATGATAAACAAATGTTACTATGTCTTCCACATTTTTTATTCTGTTGACTGTTTGCAACACACCAAAAAAATACTGAGCCAGCTTGCTGTTGTTAGTTCCTTGTGGAATAGTTGCATTGCCTGTTGAAAAGTGCTATTGGAAATGCATTTTAAACTATCAAGTAGGCAGGAGTCATTGCTGGACTATAGATGCAGAAGAACCATAGAATACTGCTAAATTAGAGTACTGGAAGAATTTCTGAAAACAACTGTTTAGTTACTATCAGTTTTTATAGCACTCCCCCTCAAGATGGTGAGTATGTTTTTCTGAGCTTGGTTGAAATAATCCTCTACACCAGCAAGTTGTTTTGTGAAGGCATATTGTGACCATTTTCACCTTCTCCTTGATTAAGTATCCGCTCAACTCAATGTGTTTTGTTTGATCATTTTCAACTGGATTGTGCACTATGTTGATCGAAGACTTCTTACAAATTGACCTTGGAGTCTGGAACTTAGTTTTAATCTACAATAGTCCACGTATTCATCCCAAGGAGCTGTTGCATGATATTACCTTTTGTGTAACTACATTTTTCTGTTCCTCCATGTACGTTTCCCACAATTAAAGCACAATAACCTTATGTTGATAGCATATCTAGGACTGAACCGGCATACTCATCAGTATATGCTTCTATTACCAGCCTTGTTTCTCTTTGGAAACCCCATGGACTTCCTTCCAGATACTGCATTGCAATAGATGATTGGTTTTTTGTAAATGGTCTTTCTTTGGATTGTGCATGAGTTTGTGGACTATGTTTACCACATTGGAAATATGTATTGGCTGGACTACAGATCCGACTTTTAATCTCCATGTCGTTTTTTCTTTAAGATTCTATGTAAAAAGCCGGCTTTTACATCATAATGTTTGTCGTGTATCCCAGTTAATATGTTACTAAGCCCAATGCAATTCTGACGGTACTCATCTTCGCAAGTGGAGCAAATGCTTTTTAGAATACTGCTCTCTGTATGTTTCAGTATATCCGCTATCACTAATTTTAGCTTTCAACCGATCCGTCTCCTTTATATGTCACAACTGTATCCATTTGCGCCCAACTTTTCCCTTTTGTATTCATAAGTGTATGCCATGCGTTGCCAACTAACTACATTTGTGTTTTTATAGTGTATGGCATGATACAGCTATCCCATTCACAGATGTGCTGGAACTTTTTGAGGAGTGGATGGAAGGCCATGGACTATGGGATGCTTCACATGGTGGCAAGATGAAAGATGCTGCATTTGTAACATGGTAAGTGAGCTAATATCTTGGCAAATGCTTCAAATACACACAACCATTGAATTGTGAAGAGAAAACTTAGGAACTTCGTAAGTTTTAGTTCCCAGAAATCTCCTGGGCTGATCCCCAAAACAGAGAAAGGGAATGAGTTGGTGTATACTTTATCAGACACCACAATTATTGGAAAACGAGATGATGAATGGAGCATATAATTGCTCAAATACCACATGTGTTCGAGTTTATTAATTCAGTAAAACTATTCTAATACAAATCTCTTTCTACTCAGTGGAAATTGGGATATCAAGACGAAAATTCCACAACAATGTACCACATCAGCAATTCACCTTCCACCGTACTTCTGGGAGTGGATAAACCTGAAGGATATATATCTAAATTTTTACAAGAGAAAGGTGTATACATGTTTTTCTTTCTGATACTCTTTTTATTTTTTATGCCTAAATGTTGTTAATATTCAAGTTTTATGGAAATGATCAGGCTGGTGGCATGATGGCTATGCTGAAGGGTTTGAAAATACCAATGAGTGGAACGCATCATGTGGGACTTGATGATGCACACAACATTGCTAGAGTTCTCCAAAGGATACTAATAGATGGCGCTGTCGTCAAAATAACAGGGAAAAGAAGCAGAGAAAATCCATCAGTAGTGAAATTTATGTTTCGATCTCGCATCAAGTGAGCCGGCTGCAGTCGAGGTATTAAATCAAAGTATGGTAGTCCTATTATACTCTAAGATGTGTCGAACTCTTTCTTTTTTCATGGGCCGAATTTTTACAAGGCCATGTAAATGAAAGTAAAGTTAGAAAAAAGATGATGGGTTTTAGAAATTGGGATTTCAGCCTTCACCTTGTTGCAGTTGATTCTTCGCCAAGCAAAGCAAATTGTCTAGTATGTTCATTGAGCTTTGGCGTTGTAAACACATCAACAGTTTAAAGGAGGAAACGAGTGTAGATTATTGTCAACATCAGTTTTATTCATGTTCATCTTCAAACAGAACGAAGCTGGAACCTGGATGATTTCATCATGAGAACATCTACTTTGTA
>JBBBWG010027479.1:43112-45940 GCA_037176905.1 Azolla pinnata | reverse complement strand
CAACCTAAATGGAACTACACAACTCCGGCTAGATCTTCATGACATAGAAAGGGGGAGTTTGTAATCAACTAAATTCACTGTTTGTGACATTGTTGCAGTGTTGGTAGCCTTCGGTAGGACCTCCTTTAAAATTTAAAAAGAAAACCCTAAATCAAACCCTAATAAATGGCAGCTGGGAATATCAGAATCTGTTGATCCAGATTTGCCCTAATCACCTCTTCTTCTTCTTCTTCTCCTTCTTCTTCCATGATCCATCATCCGCCTCATAATTATGCGATCTGCGTAGTTAGGGAAATGGAAATGACGACAACCGTCAATGGAAACCCTAGAATCAAGCCCTAATTAATGGCAGCTGGGGGGGCGCAGATGAGTTGAAATCTGTCGGTCGCGATTCGCCCTAATCACCTCTTCTTCTTCTTCTTCTTCTTCTCCTAAACCCTAAACCCCTAAAACCCTTCTCCTTCTTCCTCTTCTCCTAAACCCTTAAACCCCTAAAACCACCCTTCTTCTTCTTCTTCTTCTTCTTCCTCTTCTCTTAAACCCTAAACCCCTAATTCCTTCTTCTTCTTCTTCTTCTTCTTCCATGATCCATGATCCGCAGCGGAAATTTATGCGATTTGGCCGGCATAAAACACACAAATGATGATGGATTGAATGGGATGGATTAGGTGATCAACCATGGCGTCGATCCCGCGGTGATGGAGGAGATGAAGAAGCAAGTGGAGGAGTTCCTGGCGCTGCCCGTGGCAGAGCGCACTCCCGGCGGCATTCACAAGGGAGTGGCGAGCCAGGGCTACGGCACCGGCTACGTCAAGCCCGACACGGGAGCCCGCGATTGGCGCGATTACTTCCTCCTCCGCACTTACCCCGAGTCGATGCGCGACTATTCCACATGGCCCCGAAGCCCTTCCTTCAGGTACAGATTACTGTATTGCTGCCAAATCCACCATGGATTGATTGAATGATTAATTATTAATCAATATTGATTCGGATCGAGTATTCTGGTGCTGCGTCTTCGATCCGCCATGAATCGATTAATTAACAGTTATTCATGAATGCATAGGCTCGATTTTGGCGCTGAATCTTTCAATCCACCATGGATCGATGAATTAGTTATTAACTAATGAATCGGGTCAATTCTGGTGCCGAATCTTCAATCCGCCATGGATCGATCAATTAATTATAAATTAACGATTCTGGCGTGGAAGCTTCGGTCTGCCATGGATCCATTAATCACTCATTAATCAAAGAGTCGGGCCTTCGATTCGCTATGGATCGGTGGATGGATCGATCAACTAATCACGCCGATTCGGGTGTCGAATCGGCGTTTGCACGGACTGACTGACAAGTTACGATCGGATCGACGACGAAGGCGAATTAACGCGATTGAGATTGTGTGTTGTGTTGAAGGGACGCGATCGACAAGTACACGCTGGAGCTGAAGAAGCTGGCGGAGACGCTGCTGGAGTGCCTATCCATCAACCTCGGTCTTCCGCCGAACTACATGCACGAGGCTTTGGGCGAGCTTCACCAGGACTTGCTCATCAACCACTACCCACCATGTCCCAATCCGGAGCTCGCGGTGGGCGCCAACAAGCACACTGACCTCGGCGGCGTCACCTGCCTCTGGCAGCTCGAGGATGTCATCGGCCTACAAGTGCTCAAGGACGGCGAATGGTACCCGGTGAAGCCCATCCCTGGTGCCTACATCATCAATGTCGCCGACATGGTCGAGGTATGTTTACATGCATTGGACGTATGTTTGCAGATCTGCTAACGACGAACAATTATATATGTTAGAAAGAAAGAAAGAAAGAAAGAAAGATATATTAACGTCTTCTAAGACCAGAATTGACCCATGAGACAAAAGATACAACAGTGAGATGTGTACCCAATCATCTAAAGTACAAAAAGAAAAAATGAAAAAACAAATAGAGAAGATTAGAGCAAATCGAATGGATTTAGGGTGTTTTTAGCCCCACACTAGTTTTATAGATGGTTTGAATGGAAGGTGGTCTTAGGATAACCGGATTCCCACTTATCATACCCGTAAACCATTCCAATTAGCCTTATAGATTGGTTCCTAAGGTTAACTCCACATCATTGCCTGCTTAGATTCTTGCTCGATCGATCGATCGGTCGATCGACTAACAATACTGCTCGATGAATGAATGAATGAATGAATGAATGGGAGGTGGTCTTAAGATAACAAGATTCCCAATTATCATACCCTTTAAAGCATTGTACTTGGCCTTATGGATTGGTTCCTAAGGTTAAGCCCACCGCACTACCCGCCCAAATTCTTGCTTGCTCGATCGATCGACATCGACAGACAATACTGCTCGATGAATGAATGAATGAATGAGTGAATGAATGAATGAATGAATGAATGAGTGAATGAATGAATGAATGAATGAATGAGTGAATGAATGAATGGCAGGTGGTGAGCAACGGCATCTACCGGAGCATCCAGCACCGTGCAGTCGTGAACACGAGCCGGCGCCGGGTGTCGATTGCCGCCTTCTACGATCTGCATCCAGAGGCGGTGGTGAAGCCGGCACCGCAGCTCGTCACAGCCGATCGCCCCGCGCTCCCGACCATCCGCTTCTGTGACCACGCCATGAAGCTCGCGATCGAGACCGACAAGATCGGAGACAAGGTCAACGCCGACTGATCGGAATCGGAATCAGAATCGTTGAATCGGATCTAGGGACATTATGCGTACATACTACGTATAGAGAGACGAAGCTAGGACTCCATTGACTCCATGCTGCCCTTCCTCTTGCCCTCGGGCACACCCTGCCTCTGGAAGACCAATAACGGGGCAC
>JBBBWG010027479.1:30612-38112 GCA_037176905.1 Azolla pinnata | reverse complement strand
ATGGAAATACCCACACAATACCAGGCGACCCAGGAACTTGGACTCCTGAAGTAAAAAAGTTAACTGAAAGCGCTTTCTGATGGTCAGTTTTTGTGCTTTGATGACTCTTCTAAAATGACAAAAGTATGTTTCAGTCGTAGGATTGGAAGGCAACGCAGAGGAACAATAAAACCACCACCAGGTAATATTCCGCAGTTTCACAGCATTCCAGCAGCAGCTTGGCCGAGGGTTGAGGAAGCTACAAGCACGGCTACATCATCAGAAAGCCAAGTATGTAAGAATACTAAAGCAACTATAGATCCAAGCTTCGCTGTAATAGTGTACTGTGTTAAAAACTCGGTTCTTTTTTTGTTAAAAACTAGTGTTGCCCAGTATGTCTTGTGAATGTAAAGGATATGGCATTCGGATGCGGTCACCAGGTACTCTTAATTTTACTTTCAAACTGTGAAATTCTCTTGATCTCCCCCTGTTTACTGAATCTGAGCATCCAATCTTTCAGACATGCCAGCAGTGTGCAACCAGTCTCGACAATTGTCCACTTTGCAGAGCATTGATTACCACCAGACTGCGTCTATTTGTATAAACACATCTATGCATATAATCAAATTTATGCACTGAATCCCCAATGTCATCAGAGGTGGCCCCTACACCTCCCTGCAATTCCTTATTATTTAGACGGTAGAAGCCCCCAACTGTTTAATTATCCACCAGTTACTAGGCTAAGAAACATGACATAATGATTATAATCAGAATTGTCTAGCGGCACTAGGTAGAATATTATCTGTAAAGTATAAGGTAATGATCACAGCATATCTAGGGCTTCTCTACAAATGCTTACTTAGGAAGCATAAACGACAATATGCAACATAAACTTAATTACAGAAGATGGTATTTCCATGAGCCAAATGTTATTAGTCCAAACAGTCAGTATTAATGATATAAACAGCATTACACATGGAAATCCTAACATCAACAGACCTTGGAACATGAACTCTGTGTAGCATATCAAAACGTTTTGGAAGTGGAACGTACTGAATGCTTGGGCATGCAGGCACATTTGTATACATTTTCTGCAGATGAAACTGCCTTTCAAGTACATTATTTGAAGTTCTTCCTTCATAGAAACAGTGCACTAAACAATTCAAAACGCAAGTCCTTTGCCCACTAACTCAAGGACTTGTGATGATGTAACGATTTTTCAGGGAATCTTTCTAAAACTGGACAAATGCAAGAGCTAGCTTACCATCACGGAAAACGAGCCTCTAACCTTTGCTGATGTAAGAATATATGTAGGTGGTGTTTGCTAACGTAGTGTACATCCCCGAGGTAGACCCTTTATTTTCTTTAAGTCAGAAATCACATAGCCGATCAATCTGATCAAAATTTTGCCACATGAAACAAATTTGTCACCTCAAAGCATCTCAAACCGCAAAAGTTTCTTTTAATGCCTCAACAAAACTGTCCTTTAAATATCCATTTGATGCTGCGATACGTTGTGATCCAATGTCGAATGCTTCTCCAGAGCTGTGGAAAATAAGAAAATATTACAGCCGTTCAGAGTGAATGTAAGAGTAAACTTCTCAACGATTCCTAGTAACAATGGGTATTTGACTCACGGAGCAAAGACCATCCCGCCTGCCTCTTGGACAATAACAATTCCAGCAGCAACATCCCTGCACAAAAAACCAGAGCATTAGATCTAAGCATAAAATGCCTTAAATTTTGACCCATTGATAGAGTAAAATACCATGGACCCCCGTAGCCAAGTTCATAGAAAATGTCTAGCCTCCCACATGCGACCCCACACAAATTCAGTGCACAAGATCCCGTCATTCGAAGCGAGCGGATCTGTTGCACAAGATTATAGAACAAATTACTTAATGCTGTGCTAAATGAATGAGCTGCAACCAAGAAATATCATAGACTGAAGCACTTATGATAAAAATGATGAAAGAGGTAGACTACATGTTTTGGGGCCAATACAGATGAACCAGGGTATCTATACACATTAAAATGCACTCCTGGTAATTGTCTCGAATGGGTTACAAAGACATTATATATAAAGGTTTGTTCAAGTTCTACGCATTCCATTTCAAAGTCTCTGTTCCATTTCATAATTCCCTAACATTTTCTAGTATCAATAAGAGATGAACCAAATTATCGATACACATACAGACATGCATTACCAGTAATCTCAAATAGGGATTGCCAAAAGCTTTAAGAGAGAAAGCATTGACCAATATCTACACAATTAACTGCAAATTTTTTGCTCCATTGGTCAACTATCTGGATCAGAACTTATGAGACCAAGTTCAGAGAGTATTGGTTATAATGCTTTTCTCACAACTATGCTTACTAACCCAAGCACTCCAACACCTGATGCAATCTAGTTTTAGGGAATTTAACATTTTCCACAGCTTTTGTTCCAGAAACTCTCTTGTTTTCGATCCATCTAATATTTGGTCATTCTGCTAGCCCTACTGGAAATATGCTGAAGGTTGAAACCAAAGCGAAAGGAGGAGCATGGAAATGATGCCATAAATTATGTCAGCATGTAAGGAGCTTTATCAAGAGCACACAAGTAGGTTCCCTTGATATGGAAGAGGATATTGCAATGCAATCATATGGTAAAATTACAGGATAAATTTGAAGAATAGAATATTGAAAAGCAAGTATAGATTTATTACTTGAGATATTATTGTGAACAACTAAAACGATACTCCTATAGTTATAGTATGTCTAAGAAACTTAGATCCTCCTATCACGTCAGTGAGCTTCATCTGTTCTGAAATGCAGTAGTTTCAACCTTTTCTCTTAGATCGATGAATTTTCACATCACAAACTGTTAGTTTCCATAGGTTCCCAGTCTGGATACCTTTTCATGAAGATATTAAATACATGTCACTGATTTCAGCTTGTCCTGTACTTAAAACACCAATGCTTCAGGTTTATGACTATATAATACCTTATAGAGAAGACTGTTGATTCGGTTAGTGGTAGCATCCACTGTCACCTGGTCCCTCTTTGTCCCTATTTCTGATGCAAGAAGAGCATTGCCCAGGTTTTCTTGAAGGGATACTGTTTGTTAAAATAGTTTCTTTATGAACAAGAGATCTCAAGAAATGAGAGTAAAAACAAATATAGAAGCCAAATACAGCAAAGAACAACCTGATATTGGATTTCCATTCAGAAATGCCCCTTCTCCTTTCACTGCGGTGAAAAGCTGAAATGGAACACAAATTATTAGGATAATATCTCTTAATTTCATCAATGTATTTGTCAAGATCCGAGATAGCAATTATGATCACTCATTGATAAACCACCACTTTATCAGATGACAACACAATCCCACTAGTTGTGAAACATATAGAGGATTTAACAAATGAAGTCAAACACATGAACGATAGACAATATATCTGTTGAGCCAAGGAAAGATGCTACAATAACAGATACTGGATAGAAATAGTGGCTTACCACTTTGCAAATGCATGCAAAATGTCAGTGGTTTGGTATAAACAATCCTGCAAACATGTTAAGACACGTTTCCTGATCATAGTGTTATATTTTATGTGTAAATGGGTCAAGTGCTTGGTCAGCTACCACAGACGGAAATAACTTAACACCTAAACACCACCAAAAATCATTTAGGCATTTAGGTTCATCCAAATTACATGTTGCATTCAGCTAAAGATAAGCTCCATCTCCCAAAGGCGTTCAATAAAATGTTCAACTTGTACCTCATTGATTATTGGGTTGTACACAACTCCAACCACCGGTTCCTTGTTGATTGTTAATCCAATCGATACACAAACAAACGGAAATCTATCCAACATGAAAAGGAAACATTGTATTAGCCTCTTTCTTCTCTTTTCTTTCCTCATAATGGCTAGTTGTCTTAATTGTTATGTGCATAAAATATATACATGCCTAGTAAAGAACCCAAAGACAGTTGGAGTCAGAATCCAAATTAAAGATGAGTACATCCACTAACTTGTGTACAAAATTAGTTGTCCCATCAAGAGGATCAACAATCCATGTTGGTGCATCTGTAAGTTCAAATTTCCCAGAGATAGCTGACGTCTCTTCTCCTATAAGCTGCCATATAAAAACTTGCAGTCAAACAGCTATTCCTGCATTGACAACGAGGATAAAACTATTTACCTTATGATCAGGGAAATTTGTTGCAAGATGTTGGAAAACCAATGTCTCACAAGCCTTGTCAGTCTCAGTAACAAGATCAACCTGCATTGTAGATTTCATTATTGCATTGGCATGCTCGAAACAAAAACATCCTTCTGGGAAGGAACAAGTCATAAACGAAAGGCATCCTCTGCACAAGAACCATCCAGTATCCTCGAGTTAAATGTTGTGAAGAACATTCACATCATATCGCTACCAAAGATTCAGAAATGAGCTACAACCACAATCTCATCACTCATAGTTCATTCATCCGAATGAAATTATAAAATGTATTAATCCTGTGAATTGCTTTCTTGCTTAAACAGCAAATATTCCTCACCTTCCCTTTGTGCTCAACATTCTTTGCTCCATGGAAATTTTGCACAATAACCTGGACACATGAACGTAAACATTCGTGAGTCACAAAATGATAAGAAGAGAGTACCAAAGACGAGAACAATATATCTTTAGGGACGAGCCTGGGAAGAAATGGCAGAGAGCCGACATTTATGAAGAAAATAATAAAAGAAATGCCACAAAGAAATCGAGTTATTCAACTGCTGATCTAAACTATCAAAGCACTAACAATCCAGCATGCGTAAGACAAGAAGAAATCCAAGCATCAAAAGGAAAAAGATAAAGCCAATAAATGGAGAATTATCCGCTTTGGCTAAGCCTAAAATGGTAGTCCCGATAACCAGCATTTGAAATATAAAAAGCCAAATATAGACCGGCTTACTGAGGTTTACACTAAAGAAAGAAGAATGGAGAGACCAAGGAGATTTCTTGGTTGAATTATTGCAGGAAACTTATAATAGAATAAAGACAGATGACAATAGCAAACTAAAGCAGGAACACCAAAAGAAACCAGCAATATGCAAGAAACGTACTAAGAGATTGAAAAGCTTGATATTGAAAATAAAAATTCAACCTTGCCAAAAATAAATCCGTCCTTCGTATGGAACTTCGAAGAAATTTGCATTAAAGAAAAAAAGAAGAGGAATTCTTTGCCAAACTGTAGACATCGTGTTCAAAAAATTTGCATTAACAAGACAGATTGAAGAGAAAAACAAAATTGTGATTCGTTGTTTACAAAATTGTTTACCTGATAGAAGATCTACCAGAGAAACTGAAACGTAAACCTTTATAATGTAAAAAATTGCGATTCGTTGTTTATGAAATTGATCGTCTGAAAGAAGATTTACCGGAAAAACTGAAGCGTAAACCTTTACAATGGAAAAGTTTGCGATTCATTGTTTACGAAATTGTTAGCCTGAAGGAAGATTTAGCGGAGAAACTGAATCGTAAACCCTTACAATGTAAAAAATTGCGATTCGTTGTTTATGAAATTGTTCGTCTGAAAGAAGACTTACCGGAGAAACTGAAGCGTAAACCTTTACAACGTAAAAATTTGCGATTCATTGTTTACGAAATTGTTTGCATGAAAGAAGATTTCCCGTCGAAACTGAAGCGTAAACATTTACAATGAGAAAAATTGCGATTCGTTGTTTACGAAATTGCTCGCCTGAAAGAAGATTTACCGGAGAAACTGAAGCGTAAACCTTTACGATGTATAGGACAAAGAAAGGGTGGGGAAAAAAGGGAACGGAAAGATGAGAAAGGGAGGAGAATGCGTGAGCGTGCACCTTGCCAGCGATCTTAGCGGCTTCAACAGCAACGGAGAGGAAACGATCCATCTCCATGATTGAGGCTGAAGGGAAGCGACGGCGATTTCTCTGAAGAGCAGCAAGGGGAGGAAGAACGGGACGACGATGAGGCGGAAAGCGGAGCTGAGGCGAGAGATAGGGCACAAAGACGCAGAATATGCTTCCCATGTACGCACGCACACACAGTCGACAGACATACGGATACAGACAAAGAGCCAAATAAGCACCCTATACGTACCCTATACGTACAGCTACCGTCTACGTATACGTACGTATCCGCATGCATGTACGTACGTATACATGTACACATACTTCTCCAACGCGGCATGTACATCATGTACATACACATGAAGTCGCCAGTATAATACTTCCGGATACATGTACATTTTATAATACGGATATCTTTGCCTGTTCACAATGTGGCAATTTTATAGTTGAAGGCAGTATTCCGCTGACGATTCTGCCAAGCATGCTATGGCCGAGAGCTGGAAAGTTTCGTGACTTCTTCCAATCGGCGATCTGTCTTTCTGCTCCGTTTGAACCTCGTCGTTGAATGCCGCTGCTGCGAATCGATTACAATACACTGGATCCGATTCTATATTTCTATTTCTGTTTCACCAGAACATGAGTTTGCAAATGTATGTCGGATTTCATGCGATTCTTTTATCCCAATGGTATCTCAGAATATTATTTTGGCTTCTTCGCTCCATATTGTAGGGTGGATCTGCCGGTTAGTCGGAGACCTCCCTCCGAACTGCACTGCACGTACGACTTACATCGAATACAGCTCCAGTCGGAACAGTGTCCTCCTTTAGAAGAAGTTTAATACCATCTGCCAGGGATTGAATAATCCCCAAGGGACGCGTGTATTCTGGTCCGATACCCTGCTACACTCCTGCAGACACTTTTTGTTTGAGCCAATGCTCCTCCGGCCATCGTTTTGTATCGCATCGAACATCTACGCAACTTCATTCACGAGAGAAACATATCCAGTTTGTATGTGCTAATTGATCGGTACTGTGTCATCTTCTTTCTTGCACAAGTCTTTTTTTTTGTCTTTACAGATGGCACAAGATTTGACTCACTTTGTTGTTGCGAGTGATGGGCGTTGGTATCGGTTCCCCGCACAATCAAGAAAAGCAGCTCAAGAAGATGGCATCGCTGCGCTGCATCGGGCCAATGCAGCGCCGAGGGGTATCGAAACGCGTCAATTTTCGTCGTATTTCAGGACCGCCGTCATCGATGATGATCGATACATGATACATGCAGACGAGGTCCGAGGCGTTGCGACGAGTCTTTGAAATCTTTAAAGACGAAGAGATACCCCCACGATTTTGCTGGCTTTTTCGTCATTTGATCAATCAAATGAATCAAGCCACAACCAAACCTCGGTTCAATGGCAGCAAAAGGATTTGAACCCGAGACCTTGGACTTTGGACGACAGGTGCGTGTCGACCCATTCTCGAGTGGGCCTTCTGCGTAGCTATATACTCCTGATGACGACGACGGCGACGATACTGATGCTGATGCTGATGATGCTGATGATGCTGATGGGGACAATGGTGACGGTGGTGACGATGGCAATGGTGCGAAACAGTTGGCTTCCAAAACCACGCGAATTCTGTTTGCCCGCTTTCCGTCATTTAATAATTGT
>JBBBWG010027479.1:0-17190 GCA_037176905.1 Azolla pinnata | reverse complement strand
CATCAGAATCCTCAATGGCTTCAGCCTGACAGTGAAGGCTGGCAAAGTGCGTCATAATTCTCCTCCTCCTCCTCCTCCTCCTACTCTTCTTCTGCATCTGCTTCTGCATCTGCTTCTGCTTCTGCATCTGCATCCGCTTCTTCTGCTTCTGCTTCTACTTCCGCTTCTGCATCCGCTTCTTTTGCTTCTACTTCTGCATTTGCTTCTGCTTCTGCTTCTTTGCTTCTTCTTTTGCTTCTTCTTCTTCTTCTTCTGCTTCTTCATATTTCTCCTTTACGTAAATGTAACAACTTGACAACACAAAATGTTTCTTCATATTTCTCCTTTACGTAAATGTCTTAAAGAACAACTTGACAACACAAAAAGACCCTTGCTATCGAAACTACCCAATTGATCGATCCAACTTGACAACACAAAAAGACCCTTGCTATCGAATTGGATCGATCCGTTCGAGGTAGCTTCTTTACAAGGTGCTCCAATACAAAATGACATAAATCTAACTCATCCTCCCCAAAATCCTCATCGATCGTCATCATCATCGATCGTCATCATCTTCGATCCCATGTGATCCGATCCAATCTGATCACCTTTGGCCAAGCCTTTCTTTAAAGGTGCTTCAATACAAAAATGACATAAAATACAATCTAATATTGAAATGACATAAAATCTAACTCATCCCAAGAATCATCATCACTCACGTCAGCATCATCACCATCACCACCATCACCACCACCACCATCATCATCATCACCATCGTCACCATCAGCATCATCATCATCAGCCACCATCACCATCACCACCATCAGCATCATCATCATCAGCCACCATCACCATCACCACCATCACCATCACCACCACCAGCATCATCATCATCAGCCACCATCACCATCACCACCATCAGCATCATCATCATCAGCCACCATCACCATCACCACCACCACCATCATCATGACCGATCATCGTCATCACCGCCATCGCCATCGCCATCGCCATCACCACCATCACCATCATCATCTTCCTCTTCTTCCGTTTCGCATCCGACCATCGTGCTTGGATCGTGACAGCTGCTATCTTCTTCTCATCGGTGCTGTGCGAAAACCATGCAGACGGTGGCGCTGGTGGGGGAGAGCGGGTGCGGGAAGTCGACGGTGATCGCGCTTCTGGAGAGGTTCTACGATCCCGAGGCGGGGCGCATCCTGGTGGACGGGATCGACATCAAGGGCCTGCAGCTCAAGTGGCTGAGGCAGCAGATGGGGCTGGTGGGGCAGGAGCCCGTGCTCTTCAACACCACGATCCGCGACAACATACTCTACGGATTGACGAGATCCGCAGGCGGATCATCATCGGGCGCAGAAGGAGGAGGAGGAGCTGCAGCGACGGATTCTGCAGCGCCGGAGAAGAAGGAGGAGGAGGAGAAGATGATCGCGGCGGCGCAAGCAGCAAACGCGCACAAGTTCATCACGGAGCTGCCCGAGGGCTACGGCACGCTGGTGGGGCCGCGAGGAATCCAGCTCTCGGGGGGCCAGAAGCAGAGAGTCGCCATAGCTCGCGCGATCATCAGAAACCCGAGGATCTTGCTGCTGGACGAAGCGACCAGCGCCTTGGATGCGGAGTCGGAGCACGTGGTGCAGGAAGCTCTGGATCGCGTCATGCTGAACCGCTCCGTCATCGTCGTCGCCCACCGCCTGTCCACCGTCAAGAGCGCGAGCCTCATCGCCGTCCTCAAGCGCGGCGCGGTCGTGGAGCGGGGCTCGCACGAGGAGCTGCTGCAGGCCAAGGACGGCGAGTACGCGGCGCTCGTCAAGCTCCATCATCAGCCCGCTCAGTAGTGACGACGACGACGACGACGACGACGACGACGGCGACGACGATGATGATGATGATGAATCGATCCACCCATCGCTCTCGGCGGCTTGCTTGATCGATCCTGCAGCTATGGGCGAATTGCTCGATCGATCGACCGAGGTCGATCGATAGCTGCGGGATCGATTGATCCATCCATCGATCTGTCGATCAATCATCAGCGCCATATCTAGCTCCATACTGCACTCACTGTTCCGCTTAGTAGCCGCCGGTTAATATGCAGGTTCTGTTTACATACTCAATCTCGCTCGCTGATGATCATGGTGATGATCTACTTGCAGCTTACAGCTGCTGCCAAAATATTTGCATAGATTCATTCGTTCCCAACATTCAGATGCACCTGTAATCTCCGCTAATTTATACGATTTGTTTTGAAACCTGGAACTTTCATGTCTCCTAAAATTCATACTACTGAATCTAATCCCCGATTTTATACACGAATTTTGATGTGTGTTTTCTGCTGCTCCTTGATTCTACTTCTCGGAAATTTCGTCGTCAAATGAACTAATGAATGCAGGGCTGGTTCTTGTATATATGATTCGCGCGCCCCCGCATGACTCTGTTTTTTTTAAGGGCGTAAGATCATCTAGGGAGCCTGAGGAGGGCGGTACTCCAGCGATCATCGATCGGTTAATTATTATGTCTAATGCTGATCATCGATCGGTTAATTATTATGTCTAATGCTGATCATCAATCGATTAATTATTATGTCTAATGCTGATCATCGATCGGTTAATTATTATGTCTAATGCTGATCATCAATCGATTAATTATTATGTCTAACGTTGATCGTCGATCGCTTTCGGCGCCAATCGATCCACTGCCCAATTATGTCCTCCATCAAAGCCTGACTCCAAAATCACTTGATACAACATCTAGCGGTGCAGTAGCAAGCAGCTGACGGCCGCTCCATCACATGATCCCATTACGATTCCTAAGTAGATTCAGCTCCTGTGCTAAATTTATCATTAATCCAGCAATCTAAATCGAGCAGCTCCCTTGCGGCGGATCGTGCTGCACCACAATCGGGAAATGACCAATCTATCTTACGCTTCAATGTCCGCCGTTTAAATGATTCTGATCATCTCTCTCTGACCGTCATAATTTCGGAGAAAACCGAGGTGTGTAGCCTCTGAATAGGCTCCATTTTTCAAAGATAATGTCTTTCCAAAAGATCAGAGAGATCTTACATTCGTTCAAACCTTTCGAGAATTCATTGAAGTTGATAAGATGGAATGAACGTATAGGTTGTTTCCGAACATACGAACCTACGATTTTCGTTCTTTCCGGTTAATCCTGTCAGAAATCTTGATGTTACATCGTTACACAGTGAGAATCTTAGCGACCAGCAAAGCATTTAGAATTCTTCTGGTTCCCGGAAAGACCATTCCTACATCCGCCGCCCCACGCCTAGCTTAAAACAGACCGTGCATCACGTTTAGAATCCGCCAATGATCGATCGTGCACGAAACGCGGCAGGTGTCGATGATCTGATGATCGGGATTGTGTGCGACTAATTCTGCGATTCTTATTTTGCGTGCAGATTAAGGAACAGACCAGCATGATGGTGATTAACTGGTTCAATTCAAGCAGCCGATTGAGCTGCTACAGGGCGGCTTAACAACCGTAGGGAATACGTATATAGATTCCAATTCAGGCGTGTGTATATCATCATCACATACGTAAGCGCCGTGATGAACAGGTCGCTCTGCATGCGACCATATCGTTGCTGCACTGCAAAAAATTCTCGTTTCGGTTGACTTCTGATCCAATTTAGCAGCGCTAGCAACGGCATCGATTCATTCGAGGATCGCATATTACGCCAGATCCATGCACAAACATGAATAGTTATCATACTCACGATCGGATCCCTGGTACTCCTCTGCAACTGCTGATCTGCGCCATTGCTTGCAGCAGCTCGAAAATCCAGCTCATTTTTATCTCGTCGGAATCGATTAACATCTGGAAAGTGGGTTGATGCCACGGTATCCTTTGCCGGGGATTCCCTTGATTCATTAAACTATGAACCAATCGATCACGGAAATTCAACGCGAACGCAATGCTCTGATCGCCCTTGATATAAATCCGGTTTGATGATGATCGGATTGCCCCTGAAAATATCTGATACAGATGCTCCTGCAGAGTACTATATGTCACACACGCACCAGATCAAACCTGATTATCGACCACATCCATGACGCTGCCGCGGGATCAGAAGCTGTACTAGGGATTCAGTACTGGCGCCACAACAGGGAATTCGATCCAGGTCAGTACTTCGCCGCGGTTTGCTGATATGGATCATACTGCGCCTGAATTGAGTACAAATCATCCACAGCTTGCCGGCAGATTGATCAGTCCTAGCCCCAGCGATCCGATTCCTGAAGCGGATGCAAAGCACTCTAAATCTCGTCAAGCTGTCGAATCTGATCAGGAAGCTGCTGCAGTGGTACACCCGATCGATTCTACATCGGATCGGGCTGGAATCATGGTGACCAAGGTCGGCGCAGATGATCATATCGAGGCGGACCTGGAATTATCAGGCGCGAATCGCAATCTAGATTCTGGTGGTGATTCCGATCCCAAGGCGGCCGCAGCTGCTGATGCGCCTCAAACCGTCTCCTTCTTCAAACTCTTCGAGTTCGCAGACTCTCTGGATCGTGTCCTCCTTCTCTTGGGCACTGCGGCCGCCATAGCCAACGGGCTCACCTTCCCCTTCATGACCCTTCTCTTCGGCCAAATCATCGATGCCTTTGGAAAGAACGCCGCCTACAGCGAGACAGTTCAGCGTGAAGTCGCAAAGGTAATTGATTATGCTTCCTGATGGCATAATTAGATCTAGATCCATACAGAAAAATTTCTGGCTTGATGATCTAATTTTCAATCCCCGTTTGTTAAGATTAGCGCCTTACATCGCTGGTGGATTTTTATTTCCTAAGTCGCATGAGAGCTGTTGCATATGATCAGCTAGTTTATAGAGCAATTAGATTCATCTTGTGATCTGCCGAGTTTAATTATCAGAGCAGATTCTTGCATTAATTACCTCTCCCGCGATAATTAATCATGCTTGCCAAGTCAATTATACGCCCGACTATCGATTAATTACGCCCTCAAATCATGATCAAATTAGTTCAGGAGATATATAGATCCATGCCTGATTAGGTCGTGATCAGTCTTAAATTCGCCTCTCATCTGACAACGCAAGACTATATTGCAGAAGGTATGGCCAATTAGGCCTAGGGTCACGGATCATTCATTATATGATGAATTGGATACTAGATTTTCAGCCTGAATTAATGGTTTCTAATTTCGAAGGCGATCATCATGGCCTTGTGCAGATCAATCTTGTGAATGTAGAATGATCACTATCGGAATAAGATTTATGTATAATCACAGCATTTTTGAAAGCAAACTACTCAAATATGATCCAATCCATTCCCTATGATTTCTTTTGAATCGTGGGCAACTGTGGATCTTAATTGCAGGTCTCGCTCCTCTTTGTCTATCTGGGCGTGGGCGCGTTGGTCGCCTCCTCTGTCCGTAAGTCCATTCCCACAATTCTCCACGAACTTCTTCCGTAATTACAATGTCTAACACAACATTGATCGAATTCTGATCATCATAACGTTCTAACCTGCACCCACGATTATGTAATTCAAACTAAATGTAACTCAAGCGCAATTTTTTCTTTGATTAATGCCAATGAATGCATGTCATATTCTGATCTGTTAAATAATAATCCACGTTGCTGTGATGCCTTAAAATTCACCGCATAAATAATCCAACTTGTATTATTGGCTGTTGTTTCCAAATATGGGTTCGAGAATCGGGATCCATGTGAACACTATCATTCGGAGAACAATAATGATTGAATGAATGAATGAATGAAATCTAGAGCTGGATGTAGATAGATCGATGATGTGAGTAATCTTGAGGTCAAATAGGCAATTACACGACGCATACTTATACTGTCGGTTAACACTAAAGAAATGAAAATATCATAAGTAGCATTGGTTATGATAGCAGTATTAATGGAATCTTGCATTGGTTATGATAGCAGTATTAATGGAATCTTGCATTTTATGATCTAATTACACTAGAGGTGACCTCCTGGATGGTGAGTGGCGAGCGGCAAGCAAGCCGGATTCGTGCGTTGTACCTCAAGGCAATGCTGAGGCAAGATGTTACATTCTTTGACAAGGAGACAACGACAGGAGAAGTAATCGGGAGATTGTCGGGAGACACCATACTCATTCACGAGGCGATCGGGGAGAAAGTCAGTATACTGTATAATTAGAAACGCCCATGAAAGTCAGTATACAGTATAACTAGAAACGCCCATGTGATCGATCGGTGTATAATTAGTACGTACAAGACTGATGATCTGGACGATATGTTGGAGACATGGTGCCTGCCGATTTTCATGAATTAGATCATGTTGCAGCAGGCGCTACAGATCACGATCTGATCATCATGCTGTTGTAGGATTATTTGACGAGATTAAAATCACAAAAAAAAACGCCTAACAAAATTATCAATTACATTTTAACGCCTACTAAAACTAACTAGAGATTACAAATTAACGACTAACTTTAGAAATTAACACGCAATTGATTGATTGACAGCAAACCAATGATTTGTGAGTTCGATTAACAACAAATTAACTAATTGAATAACGTTCGATTACTTGATTAACATCAAATCAACGCGTTAATCAATTAATTAGATTCTAAAATGACTAACTTTTGTTAATCGAGCATAATAAGGGAATCGATTAGGATCAATTAGTGGGAAGCTGTGATTGGAAATAATTAAATCCATACTAGCAGAATCAATTGGGCGTTAATTTTTAGTAGATTCGGCCGACGTTAATTTGTAATTTCTGGTTTCAGTAGGCGTAAAATTGCAATTTATAGTGCAATTTATAATTTGGTTAGGTGATTTTTGGTAATTCTCCCTTATTTAAATTAGTGATCGTCCTAGTAGAAGTAATCGATCTGTGGAATAATAATAATATTGGCACAGTTGGGGCAATTCATCCAATTCTTCTCCACATTCGTGGGCGGATTCCTAGTGGCATTCATCAAAGGATGGAAATTGACGCTGGTGCTGCTGGCCGCGATCCCCTTCATGATTGCCGTGGGAGCGTCCTTGAATATCCTGATCACACGGGCCTCCAGCAAGGGCCAACAGGCTTATGCACAGGCCGGAGATGTTGTGGAGCAAGCGATCGGCGCAATTAGGACGGTAATTAGTGCGGAGTATATTCTATCATTAATCCCCAAATTATATGTACTCATTCGATTAGATCGTGATGGGATTCGAAGTACCGATCGACTGATTATAATCGGATCGCGGCATCGATTAAGTATACAACGATCTAATTAATGCCCCGATTAATCGCAAATCCACATGCTTGTAGGTCGCCGCGTTTACCGGAGAGCGCAAAGCCATCGACGCTTACAATCTGAAGCTCAAGGACACATACAAGGCGTTCGTGCTCCAAGGCTTGGGCTCGGGCCTCGGATTAGGGGCCTTCATGATCACCTTCTTCTCCTCCTACGCATTGGCCATCTACTTCGGATCGAAGCTCATCGTGAGCGAAGGCTACTCGGGCGGCATCATCTTGAACGTGTTGCTAGCGATACTCATCGGAAGCATGTGGGTGATATCACTAGCACTAGTCATCATCAAGTACAGAAGGATAATTTGCCCCTAATTAGTACATGACTATGTCAAGCTGCTGATGCAAATCAAGCTCGAGCTGCCCTAGCTATAGCATAGGACCGAAAACGACGGATGGATGGATGGATCGATTGACCGATTGATTGATTCATTGATTGATCGGTCTGACTGATTGATTGATCGATTGATGAATTGGTGGACCAACCGATCGATTAACTGATTGACCGATTGATCGAGCGATTGGCGAATCGATCGACTGACTGACTGACTGATTGATTGATGGATGGATCGATTGATTCGATGGATGGCAACATGATGCAGGTACTTGGGCCAGGCGTCGCCGTCAGTCACCGCGTTTGCCGCGGGGCGAGCGGCAGCCTACAAGATGTTCGAGGTGATCCACCGCGTCCCCGAGATCGACATCTACGACACGAAGGGGCAAGTAATCGACGACTTGAAGGGGGAAATCGAGTTCACGGACGTCGACTTCGCGTACCCGATGCGCCCCGAAGTGAAGGTCTTCTCGGGGTTCTCGATCCGGATCGAGCACGGAACGACGGTGGCATTGGTGGGCGAGAGCGGGAGCGGGAAGTCGACCGTGATCAGCCTCATCGAGCGCTTCTACGATCCGCAGGGCGGCGTGATCTCGCTGGACGGGGTCGACATCAGGGAGCTCCAGCTCCGATGGCTCCGATTCCAGATCGGGCTCGTCAGCCAGGAGCCGGTTCTGTTCGGGACGTCGATCAGGGACAACATCGCGTACGGCAACGACGATGCGACGCCAGACGAGATCCAGCAGGCTGCGATCCTCGCGAACGCGTTCACCTTCATCTCCCAGCTGCCGCAGGTACCTGATTTCGATTCGATCCGGGTCCTTTTCGACTTCCCAATAAACGTATACTTCGATCAGCGAACAAAACACTGCGTGCCATATTGGCTAGAAAACATATGGCATACAACAGATCAGTATCGTATCGAGCAGAGAAAACCGCGACATTGGCTGGCAAAACATATGCATAACAGATATATCTGGTTATGGGTTATGTTCAACACCACTAGTGAGCCATGATCCTTTTGCATTGACCATAGGTCAAGCAACATCTAGCCTAGGCCCAAAGCTGTCATGATCTTTTTGCGTTGACCATAGAGCAAGCAACATCTAGCCTAGGCCCAAACCTGTCATGAGTTCGGTGAACTGTGCCCGATCGCAACTGTAACCGTTGTGAACCAGCGTAACCCCGAATACACAGAAGCTTCGATTAGTGAACCGAAAACGCCATATTGGCTACAAGAACATATGGACAACAGATGCTCGGTTAACGGTTATAGTCAATGCAGTCGGCCAGATTGGCGCGCCGATGCATTCGACTCTAATCCCGATCGATGCTCGAACCGTAATTAACGAGCGAATCGTTCGGATGGAATCGAGCAGGGTCTGGAGACGCTGGTCGGGGAGCACGGAACGCAGCTGTCGGGCGGGCAGAAGCAGCGCGTGGCGATCGCGCGCGCGATCCTCAAGAACCCGCGCGTGCTGCTTCTCGACGAGGCCACGAGCGCTCTGGACGCGGAATCGGAGCGCATTGTGCAGGACGCGCTCGACCGCGTGATGGCCGGCCGCACCACCGTCGTCGTCGCCCACCGCCTCTCCACCGTCCGAAACGCCGACACCATCGCCGTCGTCCAGCACGGCGCCATCGTCGAGTCCGGTAATTCAATTGTTCTTCGGCCTGATCGTCGATCCCTGTTCTACGATTCAAAAAAAAAAAAAACCCTAATCTACTTCCCAGGGTTTTCTTTTATATCTGGTGTTTTTGGTTTTTGGATCAGCTGGGTGCTCCGATCCCCTTTATGTCCCTCACCCCGATGTTTGAAATTTAGATCTAACCCGCCCATATTATGGCCAACTTTGTTAGCTTTGATTCCCCTATTTGAACTCTGAAATCGAATATTATACGAGGAAGCGCCGATAAGGTCTTTGATGCAGGCCGTCGCTCTGCAATTAACTCCAACTACTTAGTACGGTTTTTTGTTATTAGGGTTGATGACTGGGTGCTCTGATCCCTCTGTAGTTAACCCTAATCTACTGACTAGGGTTTTTAATTATTAGGTTTTTTTTTATCAGCTGGGTGCTCTGATCCCCTCTATAATTATCCCTATAATAATTTGGTCATGGCCTGACTAGTAGTGCTGCTGATCGGTTGGGTGCTCTGAGCCCATGGGTTTTTTTTAATATTAGGGTTGATCAGTTGGGTGCTCTAATCCCTCTGTAGGTTATAACCCTAATCCAGTAACGCTTTTGACATTAGGGTCGATCCGCTGGTGCTCTGATCCCCTCCCTAATCAACACTAATCTAACAGGGCATTTTGGTATTGGGGGTTGATCAGCTGGATTCGCTAATCCCTATGTAATTAACCCTAACCTCCTGGGATCCAGCAGATCAAATCCGAGCATTTGAAGTTGTGCTGGCTGATTTGGCCATGGCCTGACTAGTAGTGCTGCTGATCACCATTTGTGCTGCAGGGAAGCATGATGAGCTCCTGCACAACAGTAGCGTCGGAGCTTATTCTCAGCTCATCAAGCTGCAACAGATGCAGTACAGCGCTGCTGAACAGCAAGAGGAGGAGGAGGGGGAGGGGGAAGAGCATCGCCGACGACGGAGCTCCAATCTTCCGGCCAAGGATCAGCGGCGATCCTCCAGCAAGATCAGCTCCGATCATCATCGCCACCACCATCATTCGAAGCGGAGCGATGCTCAGGATTCGAATTACTCGAGCAAGCGCTACGACGATGAGGACGCGATCTCCGAGACGGCCGGGGTGTTCGCGATGGATTCGTCGCTTCCGAAGAGGAAGCTGCTGGGACTGTTCACTCTAGGGTTAGCTCACGGTGGTAAGGACAAGGGCGGTGGAGGCGCAGAAGACCCCGAACTAGCCGAGAAGAAGCGCGATCCCGAAGTGTCGATCCTCCGCCTCGCGGCGCTGAACAAGCCCGAAGCGCATGTCCTCTTCCTGGGCTCCATAGCCGCGATCGGCAACGGCCTCATCTTCCCCCTCTACGCGCTCATGCTCTCCTCCGTCTTGGCAATCTTCTACGAGCCCGCGGCGAAGCTCCGGAAAGACGCCGACTTCTGGGCGATCATCTTCCTCGTCCTCGGCGTCGGCTCCTTCGTCGTCCTCACCGTGCAGATGCTCTGCTTCGCCGTCGCCGGCGGCCGGCTCGTGGAGCGCGTGCGCAGCATGACGTTCGAGAAGGTTCTGCAGCAGGAGACGGCGTGGTTCGACGACAGCCGCAACTCGAGGTACACTCTCTTCGCTCCGTTCTCTCCCCTCGGATATATATTTCTCGGGCCGGAAGATTACGACGGAATCCCAATCGTTGCTCAGATTCTCGTCACGTATGTATTCTACCGATAATGAGCACTGTTAGAAAGAAAAGAATGGATTAAAGGTGATTAACGACACCAATCGCCCTCAAGCAAATGAGTGAAGACGAATCTAAGTACCATGTGTGTCGCATACTACATATAATTGCCTTAGTAGTATTTGACGAGAGAGCCTAGCCTCACAAGAGGAGTATTTAATGTGTGTCAAGATGTCATAAGTAGCTAGTCCCTTTGTTATATATCAGACTTTTTTATGGCTCTTTAATATCACATTAAGTGCGTGCGTTCACGTGACTATATAAGTTTATGATAATCCTAAGATAACTTGTTTCCCACTTATCTTACCTTTAAACCATTTAAATTAGACTTATAGGATTGTCTACTAAAGTTGTACTCGCAAAATAGACTTGGATTACTTTCTCATGGTGCGACAAGAAGATGATCGTGATCCTCCTTGTCGATGCTTGCCTGCAGCGGCGCCGTGAGCGCCCGCCTCTCTGCAGATGCAGCGCACGTGAAGACCATCGTCGGGGATACGCTGGCGCTTGCCGTCCGGAACGTGGCCACTATCATAGCCTCCCTCGCCATCGCCTTCTCCGCCAACTGGATCTTGAGCCTCGTGGTTCTCGCCGTGGTTCCGCTCTTAGGCCTCGAGGGCTTCGTGCGGGTGAAGTTCCTCAAGGGCTTCAGTGCCGATGCCAAGGTACGTCGAGGCTCGTGTCATGCAAATATGTACCTACTCTCATTCACTCCGTTTCCTTATCCTGTAGCTTCCACGGCAGAAGCTTCCTGCAACTCGATTAGGATCTGTAGATTGTAATCATGCTTATTGCTCTTAGTACTCTGCATCAGGTGATGTATGAGGACGCGAGCCAAGTTGCTGCAGATGCAGTGGGTAGCATCCGGACCGTCGCCTCCTTCTGCGCCGAGGGAAAGGTGATGGAGCTCTACAATGACAAGTGCAAGTTCCCGCTGCAGAAGGGCATCCGCCAGGGATTCGTGAGCGGGGCAGCATTCGGATTCTCCAACTTCGTCATGTACGCGTCCTACGCCCTCTGTTTCTGGTTCGGAGGCAAGCTGGTGAAAGAGGGGAAGGCCGAATTCCAGGAAGTGTTCAAAGTAAGGCTACTTCAAACCCGAAACCCTAAAACCCTTAACTCTAAACCCTAAACCCTAAAACCCTAAACTCTAAACCCTTAACTCTAAACCCTAAACCCTAAAACCCTTAACTCTAAAACCCTTAACAATAAACCCAAGACCCTATGAAGATCTTGTTAGCGGCCGGCGGCTTTAATTAGGCGCTGACGCCAGCAGCTGCAGCTTAAACCCTAATTTCCAGCTCCTCCCATCATATAACTATGCTTACCATCGGTGCTCGTTTGGTTTCTCCGTAGGCATTCTTCGCCATCACTCTAGGGGCCATGAGCATCTCCAACTCCACCATCCTGCTCGGCGACCTCAGCAACGCGAGGCCCGCGGTGAACTCGGTGTTTGCGCTGCTCGACCGGCGCTCCAAGATCAATCCGTTTGACACGTCGGGGGTGGTGCCGAAATCCATCGTCGGCAAGATCGAGTTCGAGCGCGTCTCCTTCCGGTACCCGACCCGGCCAACCGTCCAGATCCTCAACGGCTTCAGCCTGTCAGTGAAGGCCGGAAAAGTGGGTCGATAACTCCCTTCTTCTTCTTCTTCTTCTTCGATAACTCCTACCTCGTGTGTCGGAACTAATCGGTCCACTGACTAAACCTTCGTGGGCTTGCAGACTGTGGCGCTGGTGGGCGAGAGCGGATGCGGGAAGTCGACGGTGATCGCGCTTCTGGAGAGGTTCTACGATCCCGACGCGGGGCGCATATTCGTGGACGGGGTCGACGTCAAGGACTTGCAGCTCAAGTGGCTGAGGCAGCAGATCGGGCTGGTGGGGCAGGAGCCCGTGCTCTTCAACTCCACGATCCGCGACAACATACTCTACGGATCGACGAGATCGGCGGGCGGATCGACGGAGTCGTGGGAGGAGGAGATGATCGCGGCGGCGCACGCGGCGAACGCGCACAAGTTCATCGCGGAGCTGCCGGACGGCTACGACACGTCGGTGGGGCCGCGGGGAATCCAGCTCTCGGGGGGCCAGAAGCAGAGAGTCGCGATAGCTCGCGCGATCATCAGAGACCCCAGGATCCTGTTGCTCGACGAGGCCACGAGCGCCCTCGACGCGGAGTCGGAGCACGTGGTGCAGGAGGCCCTCGAGCGCGTCATGCTCGGCAGGTCGGTCATCGTCGTCGCTCACCGCCTGTCGACGATCCAGAACGCGAGCCTCATCGCCGTCATGAAGCGTGGGGTCGTCGTGGAGCAAGGCCGGCACGACGAGCTTCTTCTGCGGTCCGACGGCGGAGAGTACGCGGCGCTCGTCAAGCTGCACGCGGGCGTGGCTAAACCCTAAACCCTAAACCCTAAACCCTAAACCCTAAACCCTAAACCCTAAACCCTAAACCCTAAGCCTCTTAGGTTTAGGGTTTTAGGGTTTTAGGGGGGACGGGAGTCCAACGTCGCTCCGTCCGCCCGCCTTGACCCGGTCAGTCCACGTTGACCTCCGCTTGATTCCATCTCCGTTGACCTCATGCGTTGACCTCGTCTTGCTTCCACCAGCGTTCACCGTAGACGTTGACCACAGCTTCATTCGACCATAGTCAAGAATAAGATCTCTCTCTCTCTCTCTATATATATATATATATATATGCAGAAAAAAAATATTTTTTATTCTTTTCTCTGATGTAATAATTTGAGTTTAATGGCATTCAATGTTTTGAGAGGTCATGAGCTCAAACCCTGTCTGAATCTTGGGCGTTCACCGTAGACGTTGACCTCGTCTTGCTTCCACCAGCGTTCACCGTAGACGTTGATCACAGCTTCATTCGACCATAGTCAAGAATAAGAGATCTCTCTCTCTCTCTCTCTCTCTCTCTCTCTCTCTATATATATATATATATATATATATATATGTATGCAGAAAAAAATATATTTTTTATTCTTTTCTCTGATGTAATAATTTGAGTTTAATGGCATTCAATGAACACACCGTTTTGAGAGAGGTCATGAGCTCAAACCCTGTCTGAGTCTTGGGCAAAACCTAATTCTAGTGAGTGAGATTCCGATCTCTCAAGTTAAAAAATAGGCCGTGTACACCGATCATTGACTACGATAGATAGAACTCATGCTACGAGGATCCACAAAACGTGGATGAATCGGGGCAGCTGTTGGTGGCTTGAGATGAACAAGAAGGCACAAAACTGATCAAAAAATACTTGTCTACCATTACATCCTTTGAATGTAGATCAACGAGGCTACAAGTAGTTATAGTGCATGATTCCGTGAGTTCAATCGTGTGACGAGGAGCGACAGAGGTCAATCATGCAACGAGGAGCGACAAAACGTGGATGAATCGGGGCAGCTGTTGGTGGCCGAAAAATGGGAGAATAGAGATGAACAAGAAGGCACGAAACTGATAAAAAAATACTAGCGTAATATGTCTACCATTACATCCTTTAAATGTAGATCAACGAGGCTACAAGTAGTTATAGTGCATGATTCCGTGAGGTCAAGTACTAGCTCATTGAAATATCTCGAGACTATCCCGAAATAATCCGCAGGTAATGAGATTCTGAATCTTTCCAGACATACATTGTTGCGAATGATTCTTAAGTTAATAATAACCTTAACAAATACAATTTCATGCTCGAATCGAAATGGTGGAGCATGGGTCTTGTTGACGTGATAGTGACCATTGTGGTTTGCGCGAGCATCATGTGTCCCTAAATCACCATAATTTGGTTCCGCTTGCCAACATTAAAAGAATTCATAAGCCGCTACCAAATTTGACATAGAACTTTCATGTTTGCCTTCCATAAATGTATAATAGGAAAAAAAGAATCATCACATGGATCGAGTTGTATGCCACCAAAGAAAACGTCTCATCGATGGTGTGATTCGGCTAAACCTGCACGCAATAAGAAACATCGTCGAATCAAGAATCGTAGTAAAATCGCCCGATTGGAGATGTAATTGACATGTCTGGTAAAGAACATCGGCGGTCGGTCGATCTAGGGTCAAATTCTTCACTTTAGCTGCAGCTTTGTCCTAACCCACCTAATTGGAATCGGGTCGCTCCTTGGCTCACCTGCAACAGGGTTTTACCAACCCTGGGGAAATCCTCGTGCGATGACGATTATAAACTTCTGAATTCGTTTGTATCGTAAACGTTCGATCGATACGAAGGGCATGAGCGGATCGAGCCGCGTTTGCGCCACAAGATCGAGTGAGATGAATCGATCGGAAGAGGGGGATCGGGGTCATAATCAGCACCAAAGATGAGGATGGTGAAGAAGCGCGGAGGGGCAGATGCCCGCACTAAGCACTCCACCTAATTAATCAAGAAACGCAGCCCTGCGATCGAATAAAGAATCTCTCCACAGCCGCGACACGACGTTTTGTTTGAAACCGAGGGAATGGATCGAGCCGCGAGCATGGTGCGACGAGGGCGGCCGGGTTCACAAGCGGCGGCGGCGGCGGCAAGCATATTAATTAACCAGGCTGGAACATTAGGGCTGGAAAAGCAGGCCGCGGAATATACGTCGTCGTGGTCGTCGTCATTGTCGAGGAGGAAGTCCGATGATGCCGATAAAAGACATCTTCGTCGCAGCAAGGGGAGCTGGATCGAGAGATCATCCGATGCATTGCTTCATGAATATATTGGCGGCCCCCTGTCGTCGTCGTCGTCGTCATCATCGTCGCTTTCGCTGCTGCTGCGACAGCGACAAGATGCAGGCATTGCTGATAGCGATTTCGGGAACGGTGCTGCTGGTCTTGCTAGTGGGCATGCACCAGGCGAGCAAGATGCTGCAGGCTGGGAGCAGTACTAGAATTGGTGGTGGTGGTAGTAGAGCCGCAGATTCGCTGCAGATCTTCCTCCATAGCTCCGGCGAGAAGAATATTCTCGCGGCGGCGGCGGCGTCGACGAGGCTGGAGCTCCGCGAGGCGCAGCACTCGGCGCGGAACGCGGGCGATGCTGTCGATAGTACTCGATCCGCAGATGACGATGATGAATCTGATCATCATCATCATCATCATCATCATCAGATTAGTAGTAGTGGCGCCGAGGTTCATCCAGCTCGTGATGCAGCGCCTGCAGCTGGGGATGTTGGAGCGCCGGCGGATCACGCAGATGTTGTTCTGAGGGACTCGGAGCGGCGTGGAAGCAGCTGCAGCGAGGAGGCGGAGGTGCTGCGGCCGCTGGAGATGGAGCGGATGCAGCGGCGCGTGGTGCAGCTCGAGGGCGAGCTGCAGCGGCTCCAGCGCCGGCTGTCGCAGAGCGTCCACTTCCGGCCCTTGAAAGCTCCCGAGTTCAAGCAGCAGGAGCAAGGATCAGACGCAAGGTTGCAGTCGAGCGGCAGCAGCAGTTATAGGTTCGACGGCCATAGCCAGCATTACTTCATGTCCGAGTTCAAAGGGAGGGGCATGAAGCAGGGCCCCCCTGAATTCTTCTGCTTCCCAGCTCCTTGCGTCGTGGTCGATTCGTCATCATCGGCGGGCGCCTCAGATCCTTCGCCTTCTGCTTCTTCTTCTTCTTGGAATTCATCATCATCATCATCATCATCATCATCATCATCATCTCCTTCTTCTTCTGCTGAATCTTCTTGGGCCGATTCTTCTTCTTCTTCTTCTTCTTCTTCTTCCTCCTCCTCCTCCTCCGGCGACGACGACGACGACGATGACCGGAAGCTGCTGTGCCTGCGGGGCAACGACACGGGCGACGGGGCGCGGAACGCGTACGCGTTCGCGTTCCGGGGCGGGCTGCCGCGGGGGGCGGAGCTGCTGCGGGGCACGACGCTCATCGCCGACACGGTGTTCGACTTCTCCAACCCGTGGCACTCCATGTACAACCTCCTGCAGTTCGTGCACTGGAGGCTGGAGCAGGATGAGGATGGGAGGATCGGCTGCAGCAGCAGCAGCAGCAGCAGCAGAAGAAGAAGAAGAAGAAGAAGAAGAAGCTCAACAATGGCGGCAGCAGCAGCATCAGCGTCGGCGGAGCGGCTGCTGCTGTTCCACAAGGGCGAGTACAGGAGCAAGATGGGGCCGTGGATCGAGGCGCTGATGGCGGCGGCGGGCCTGCCGACGGCGGTGCTGGTGCCGGCGGCGGCGGACCGGCCACTGTGCTTCCAGCGGGCGGTCGTGAGCCGGAGCGGCATCGGCGGCATGACGCGGCCGCTGCTGCGC
>JBBBWG010027468.1:45293-59304 GCA_037176905.1 Azolla pinnata | reverse complement strand
AGATATTGAATTCTTCATGTATTGTTGAGTGTTATTCTGGCCACCTAGATCTCGACATTCTGAGATAACACAAATTTTGTGATGAATGAACCCAGCGATATCTGTGATATGATTGTTGATGACAAGAGACTGGTCTCGAAGAGATCTACAAAAGCCGCCAAGTTTGAACAATGGGGTTTAATTAAGTTAATCCACCTTCAATTATATATGTGCTTCAGTCATTCTATAATAATCCTTCTCTATAGGTCTCGGTTATGTTTGAACCAATTACATTCGCTGCCTTCAATTGTCAATGTAGTTGTAACATTTGTGATAATCTATCTTTATGAAGATCTTGAAGATGGGATTTATGTGCACCGAAACCTTTCCCAACTAGACAAAGTATACTGCCTTCCATTCGTTAATCTATTTGTGCAAAACGAGAAGTACGCATACACTTCGATAAAAGATTCTAGAGTCAGAAAAGTCGAAAGATTCTAACTGATAAGGCAGTAACAAAAGCCGATAGTTTTTGGGGAGTATCGACTTGGTCTGGCTCCTGGCATCATATCTAGTCTTCTACAGTGAATAGTCCAAATGGTTTGCACCGTCATTATATATTTTTATTTAAACCAACTATTGCATTGATAATCAGTCTCCCTACCAAGAGACATTCAAACATTTCTCCAAACGCGAGTTTTCAGGAATTAGATCCAAAATATATATATAAACTAAAGAACACGTCCAAACTGCCATAAATATGCCATTTTTGTCTATAGCTGCTAATGCCACAACACAACATCGAATCCCTCAACAAAAATGACCACCATAAAGTAAAAACTATTATGCATTAGGGCATGGGATTAGTTAAATATGAAAATCAGTTTGAGCATTAAACTTCAAATCAGGAGTGATGAAATATGTTTGACTGCTCTGTTGCCAATATTTCCAAGTTGAAGGCACCTTATCCTTACGCCTGCAGACAAAAAATCAGGAGATCGAAATTAGTCGATCCATACAGACAATGACATATGTGAAAACTGTGTAAATGATTCACTCTTCTCACTTTGCTTGCTATGTTGCTAGAGAGCCAATCCAAACCTTCATAGAGGCCTTCGCCAGAGGTAGCACACGTACTCTGGATATACCTGTTATTACAGGTTACAACCTTTACTAAACAAAAACAAAAAATTTGATAGCAATCATCAATCATCTAAAATATTCCCCCACTGAAATGAAGTTCTGAACTATTTCTCTACATGTCCTGGAATTAGAAGGAATCGTCCTAGTCTGAAGTTCCCAATACTTCCACAGATATACCTCCAGAACATGAAAAAGAAAACTCTAAACAATCCACCAAGACCTTCCTTCATCTTTCCGACCCGTCAGAAACATCAAAACCTAGAGGCTACATTCATCTACCGTCTTAACATTTCCTGAACCAAAGATAGTTCAAAATATAGCAGGTCATTATTCATAGATGTAAATATTTATTGTACCAGTGACGCTGGCGAAGAGAATGAAGGCCTAGCTTATCAGTGATTTCAGCTGCATTCATTGCATTTGGAAGATCTTGCTTATTAGCAAAGACGAGAAGTACAGCATCTCGCAACTCATCCTGTTAAAGATAAAAATGCAGCGGGAATTCTCGTAAGTAAAAGGATTACCATGAATAAATAAAGATGATTCTGAATGCCAGAAAAGTTCACAAATACCGACCTCGTTGAGCATTCTATGAAGTTCATCACGGGCTTCCACCACACGATCTCTGTCGTTACTGTCTACAACAAAGATAAGACCTTGAGTGTTCTGGAAGTAATGTCTCCATAAGGGGCGAATCTGATAGACAAATTAAGATTTTTCTTTAAGATCAAACAGTCGACACATCACAAAGTAAGAAACATCTGGAAAAACATTGGCTTGTTCTATAATATACCTTATCCTGACCTCCAACATCCCACACTGTGAAACTGATGTTCTTATATTCCACGGTCTCCACATTGAAACCTGCCAATCAACCATTATTTCATTGCATTGAAATATCAAACAAACACTTCCCATACTGTTCTTCATGAGCTCTAATCTACCTATTAAAAGGCAAATCAATTGTCAAGGTAACAATGATTTGCAAAGGGGACGACCTTTGAAATTTTATGAAATCTAGAAAGAAACGATTTTACTCTGAACCCTAACCATAGAGTACACTAAGCCGATCAAATGTCGATTTCTGCAATTTTCGTAGCACTGAAATTATCAAACCTCAATGAAGTGCTCCAGTCAACCTATATGACACAGAAAACTAAATTCTGCACAGAGGAACTCTTACAACCAACCCATATCCTAGGAGAAGCACATATACCGATGAGTTATCCTTTCAGTTATTTAAGTTTCCTTATGCTTCCCATCAGTTCCATGAAACATTGCCTCACACCAGCCTAGCAAATTGATATTCCTCGCTCCACATTTACAGTGTCAGATTTTTGCATATTTCTATCATTTTGACAGTTGAAGGATTTGGGTAATTAAAAAAAACCCACAGGTATTTTTCAGGGTTTCTGTAAATCTAAACATTTCCATTGTTAATGATGCAAGTGAAGGAAACCCCATTCAAGGACAGTAGAATCGACCTTCAAAGATTCAAATGATTTTACAAATAGGAAGCTATAATAATTTTGGCCAGCTGTAACAACTGTAAATCTATCCTCAATTATAGAAATAGAGATAGAATCTATCCAATAAGTCGATAGTGAAAATACCAGCAAAGCTGTTGATCCAAGAAACCTGAGCAAATGATAGATATCAAGGTTCCTTTCCTATTTATAAATGTCACAACAAAACCCTGCCTATCAGGCCAACTGTAAACTTATCCTTAACTAGATCAATCCACTAATTTAATAGCGAAAATATACAAAAAAGCAATAGGTCAAAGAAACCAGAACAAATCATAGATGTTTGAGGCTATATTATATAAATGAATCTGACAGACCTAAATGCATTTGATTCAACACTCTATTCAGTAAAATCTACATTTTGTCAATATAGAAATCAAGAACGTGATTGCCGTTAGAAGCATAATAACAGACAGAGAATCAACGATGAGGAAATGTAAGTATAGAAGGGTTAAAGCAGTTCATCGTAAAGATCTTAAGCAATCTTTCAAATGATCATCCATTTCGAAATGTAAACACACAAAAAATGAGAGAATATTTTCAAACTCTGACTTCCCTCACCTCTGCAGAAAGCATGTTAGTAGAAGCACAGCAGGTTAAGCAAACAAAAAAAGCAAGAGAATCACATATGAGCGAAAAATTGATTGCCTAATAACCACAAATGTACATCCACTACCTAGATCTAACTTGATGATCTACAGGGTCTTATCTGTAAACATGATTTCTGAACATAATCCGTACAAGAAAAATCCTAAAATCCTAATCCAAATCCACAAACCCTGACAAATGCATTTTTCCTATACCCACATCTATATATCTTGGCCATAAGCTATAGACCTTACTGAAACTTCAAAATCTATAACAGACAGAGTTGAACAACATGATTACAGACCTTCAAACCCAAACTGATGCATGAAGAATGAACGAAGAAATAACTAATGATCTATAAATCCAGATTTAATGAGATATATAACAGTAACACAATGTACGAACGCTATCCTGAAGCCTGTACAGGTTACCAGAAACCAACATACGTATAATTCACAAAAAATTGAGTCTTAAATACTGCTGCCTCTGAGGTGGATCAATACGGCCGAACAAAGCATATCCAAAACGAACAAGATTATTGCTGATTCAGGGATATGGTCATGTGTATATACCGTCATTGATTACCTATAATCTTTTGGGAATTGGATCTGAAGGAATAGATCTGTGAAAAGCAAGTCACATAGCAAATAGAATAAAAGAACGAAAGGATTCACAACACTTTCATAGATAGAGAGACAAGATGATGTAGAAACCCTAAGAGCTAGAGCTATAAGAGGTATCAATAAAATGATCTATACAGACTTCATCGAGATCTAAGTCCAATGCAAAAGAAAAGGAATAGGACTAAAGATCTGGAAGCCCTAAACAGAATATCCGAATCATCTACTAGCTTGCCTGAAAAGTAATTTTCTTAACCTTCACCTCCAAGGAGATTGATCTGTAAAAACTGGAACAAGAGAAGAAAACGAGCAAAAATATAAGGAATTATGTTGCATACTTCTAAACCTCAAGAAAGGAGTACCGGGAACCCTTTCGATTACGCAAATAGAAACCAAAATAAGGAACTTCTACAGCTGAAGGGTCTCGTATTTAGATCTAAAGCATGCTACATCTACAGACCCGACTAAAAGCAGCCGCAAACGATCTCACGTTTCGCATTGGGGATGGATCTGCGAAGAAAAGAGGAGGAACAAGCCGAGAACGAGGGATTGTTCCATAAGCAGAGAGAGAGAGAGAGAGATTGCGAGAGATGTTAAGCATACCTATGGTGGGTATGGTAGTGACGATCTCGCCGAGCTTGAGCTTGTAAAGGATGGTGGTCTTTCCAGCGGCGTCGAGGCCGACCATGAGGATGCGCATCTCCTTCTTGGCGAAGAGGCGCTGGAAGAGCTTGGTGAAGGTGAGACCCATGGTGGCGGCAGCGACAGAGCACGGCGCGAAGGAGAGGGCTCTGAGCAGCGACGAGCTATGGCGACACGAAGAAATGAGCAGAGAGAGAGAGAGAGAGGAACAAAACTGTAAATAAGAGAAACTTCTTCACAGGCCAAAACTGTAAATAAGAGAAACTTCTTCACAGGCCAAAACTGTAAATAAGAGAAACTTCTTCACAGGCCAAAACTGAAAAATAAGAGGAACTTCTTCACATGGCAAAAACTGTAAAAATAAGTCTCTCTGTCTGATCGGAGTTCTCAACTCTGACTTCCGGTTGTTGATCTTTGGCGGCTTCAGCTGAAGCTTATGACAGTGTTCCGACGCACGCGAATTCTCTGCCGTTCTTTTGCCATATCGGTCATTAAGATCGGCGATTCTGAGGAGTTTCTTACACATTGCAAGCGTGCAATCTTTTGATGACGGGGGAATGTGTTACGAGCACAACTGTAACGAATCAGGAGAAGTCATATCATAGAACTCATGGTGGGTTGAGTTAGTGCAAGTTGAATCACCATTAGTAAGAGGGGTATTAAGTTGAGGACATTTAGGAGAAGTCATATCATAGACCCCATGGTTAGTCAGTGCAAGTTAAACCCCAGTAATAAGAGGGTATTAGAATTGAAGACATTTAATTGTACGGTGAGAAATAATTAAGCGTGCTTCAATAGACCATTGCACATAAAGTAATTAACCACTTCAAAACTTGAGTAATTTGAAGGTTTCTGAAAAAACTAGTTATGTTGGCAAATAATAACATTCCCAGTGCATTGAGAGATAACAATCCAAAGCTCAAACTAGTTATGTTGGCAAATAATAACATTCCCAGTGTATTGAGAGATAACAATCCAAAACTCAAACTAGTTATGTTGGCAAATAATAACATTCCTAGTGTATTGAGAGATAACAATCCAAAGCTCAACTTTGCAACATCATTTTCTAGAAATGCTTATTATAAAGTAAAACAATTAATTACTTCCAAATAAAGTAGAAAATATTGCATCGACCCAGCTTGCATGGGGAGGTCCTACGTTAGCCAAGTTGGTGCGGTGCATCGACCTAGCTAACATTTGGTCAATGTTTACAGGCCAGGTTGATGTGGCGTTTTCTACTTTATTTGGAAGTAATTAATTGTTTTACTTTATAATAAGAATTTTTAAAAAAATGATGTTGCAAAGTTGAGCTTTGGATTGTTATCTCTCAATATATTGGGAATGCCATTTTTGCGACCTACCTATACAGGCTAGGTCGATGCGCTACGTCATTAACCTGGCTAGTGTTTGGCCACTTCTTGCATGGCAAGTCGATGCACCGCATCGACCCAGCCTGCATGGAGAGGTCCTATGTTAGCCAGGTCAATGTGGCGCATCAACCTTGCGTGTGGCCACTTCTTGCAGGTGAAATCAATGTGGCACATTGATCTAGCTAGCATTTGGCCACTTCCTGCATGGCAAGTCGATGCACCGCATCGATCCAGCCTGCATGGGGAGGTCCTATGTTAGCCAGGTCAATGTGGCGCATCAACCTTACTAGCGTGTGACCACTTCTTGCAGGTGAAGTCAATGTGACACATTGATCTAGCTAGCATTTGGCCACTACTTGTAGGCTAGGTTGATGTGTCGCATCGACTTCTTGCATAAAACACCTAATTTAGAGGTATAAAGATTCGTGAATATTAATATATTGTTATTATGTATATAGTGTGTTAGTTAAAGTATTTCGTTATGATGGCAAAGATTATGGGTTTGATCCTCTTCATGTCCCTTTTTCTACTTTGATTAGAAATACTTGGCTTTACGTAAGAAGTCGATGTGCCACATTGATCGCTAATAGAAATTCTATCTTTTATGCAAGAAGTTGATGTGGTGTATATTCAACCTGGCTAGCACATGATCTCTTCCCGCCACATCGTCCATGGCCAACAATAGGAGGGCACGTATATAGCATAGCGATTGTAGGCAAAAATATTTAGAATGTCATAGACTACTTAGGGTTTTTTTTAAGTTTCAATAAAATTATAAGGATGCAATCATGGAAATGGAATGCATGAAGTCAATTGGATGCAAAATTATTTTAGAATGCATTGTGAGTAGGTTACATTTGTCTGGCAATTATATTCATGATGAGTTGATTGAAATCTATAAGCAAGAGGAATATACGCGTTACAACCAAATTACCAAATTAGAGAATGCAAAATCCAATAATGTTGTGATTCCATGAAAGGTGTGTGTGGGTGTATATGTAAGATGTGCAAACCTAAATTCTACAAGGTTTTGGCGTGTTTGCTGTGCCCTTTATGATCGCAAAATTTCTTCAGCAAATTTTCATTAAAAATCACGACAAAAATTGCAATAAAGGACATAAAAAGATTTTTACGTTGTTACCATGATCTTTAGCGTAAATTTTGACTCTCCATTTACCACAAATTTTTTGGACATTTTACCACAACTTTTGATGTGCATTGTACCGCAATTTTATTGGCCATTTTACCACACTTTTTGACACACCTTTTACTGTGTTTTTTACGCAAGATTTACTGCTTGTTTGACGCTCCAATTATTGCAAACCATATGAAGTGACTTTACTTCACAGTTGATGTTAGATTTATTGTTTATTGGACACTAGTTTTACCATAACTTTGGCACAAGTTTTACAAGTTGTTTGACGCAAAATTTACTACTAGGTTGACGCAAAATTTACTGCTTTGTAGATGTGAGCTTAGCTGTGATAATAACTCATTTGTTAATGGATATTTGATGCGAGTTTTATTGTATCATTTGATTCGACTTTTATTGCATCATTTGACGCGAGTTTTACTACATCATTTGATGCGAGTTTTATTGCAAGTTTGACATGAGTTTTACTACGAAATTGACACGAAATTTATTGCGAATTTGACGTGAGGTTTACTATGAATTTGACACGAGGTTTACTACAAATTTGATGTGAGTTTTACTGCAAATTTGATGTGAGGTTTACTGCAAATTTGACATGAGGTTTAGTACAAATTTCACACTTATTTACTACGAATGTTGTGACATTTGAAATGTTGATTTACTGCTTGTTTGCTGGATGTTTTAATGCTTATTTACTACGCGTTTGCTGCAAATTTACTACATGTTAACTGATACGTAGTTTGATGTTTACCGGTCGTTTGCAAGTGCTTTGTTGTTTTCTTATTGCTATATTATTGCCTGTGTACTACAATATTTTGTTTCAATTAGTTGAATATTTTGACTAATATTTTTAAATAATAAAATTATAGAACTAAAATTAAAAGTTGAACTCTATTAAAATCACAAAATGTTTGTTGAGAATGAAAATACAAATAAACTCAACTCTATACAAGAAACCCCAAAATGTCTACGGAGCCGGACGGTGCTCACTAGGGTTATTATCATCGTAAATATTGAACCCTAGTGACTAATTACTAGAGCTGGTGTCGGTGTGTGTCGCCTTAGTGTCCACAGGTGATGGAGCGTTACTTAGCTCAGGGTTTTGCTCGAGCTCTTCAGGACCCACTGCAAATTCGTCGGCCTCTAAATCAGCACTGTTGCCAGGCAACTCAAGCTATATCCCTAAACCCAAAACTAGCTGGTCATTTGTGATCAAGCCGAAACTTCTAAAGTACATCCACATCTCAATTCATGAATGTATTTGGCAATAATCCTCCCTATCAGGATACAGCCAACGACCAACGACACCCATCTACACAAAAACCATAAATTCAATTACTTTAGTTCATATATAACATCGATTAATCATATAAAGAGAACAATGGTGAATTTTCGAGATACTTACTAACCAACTCCACCTTGAAAGCCGAAGCATCTTCGTTATCCCATCTCACTACACCATGTGAAGCAATCTGGGTCACACATGTAGCGACATGTCAAACATTGTGTTCCGACACCTCCCGTTCCAAGGCCTCCTTCCACTCACAGTCGTGATAGTTCCGGGGCCACCCACCATTTAATCGTGGTGGTAAACCAACTTCCTCCTGGTGTATTAATGCCCAAACAACTCTCATGTAGCTGCTCTGATGATAGTTCAATGAAGCCATACCGAGCTCACTACAAATATGATTTGCTCAATTACCCCATCTCTATATGTCCCCGGGTCATAGACATTCTGGACATGAATTGTGACTAGCTTCAGGTTGCACGCCTTGACCAGAGCGATCCGTTATGATCGCCCCACTGTCTTCGAGGGTGTAAAATGATTGGCCGACATCATCATGACCAGCAAGATTATCTCTCTAAAGCAGAAACATGGGCGCTCCCATCCACATCATCATCTTGTCCATAAACACCCACAACGTCCACAGCTACGTTCAGAATGATGGGAGGGGCTCGCACGTGCAGATGAGCAAGGGCTAGATCTAGTGTGGCTCGAGGCAGGGCTCATGCAACTCGATGATACATTGGTTGACCTTGGGGACGTCAGCTGCCGGGACATCCGAAAGGACTGGTGTCGGTTTGGGGCCGAGTGTATGGGGGAGGCATAGTTGGGCGTCCTACAGTCGACTTGATAGACAAGCGACGCCACTACCCATCATGTTACACGATAGCCCATGGGTTGTCTCGTGGGGTTGGCCCATCTAGGGGCATGCTCCCAACTGTGTAGGGAATCTGTATATTGGGACTAGTGGCCAAGCTCTCATCAAACGATGTTGGTCAACCCCTCACAAGTGGGACCGGAGGTGGACCCCATGCCATATATGGTCCCATTTCCTTCGCTGGTGGCATACCACCAAAGTGAGCCGACATCACTACAAGGTATTGGTCTGTTTGTTGTCAGTTTTGCCACAAAATTTCTTTAGTAGCAGCTCAGTAAAAGTCACGGAAAAACTCGCAGCAAACGACATTTTGTTTGCCGCGAATTTTTGCCACAACTATTTCTGCAGCCATAACTGTGAGCCTTGCTGCAGTTATTGCTGTGACTTTATACGCCAATATATCCGTGAGTATATATGCTAAAATATATGTGTGTGTATACGGAAGTATATACGCAAGCATATACGCTCATTTGCAGCTCTATTTGTGCATGTTTTGCCGTAGCTTTAGCTACAACCTAATTTGCATTTACCACGAGTTTTACCGCGACGTTGTTGGGAGTATTATTGCGAAATTTACCACAAAATTTGCTGCATCTTTTACCGCGAGTTTTGTCGTGAGCATTCTTGCTGATTTGCCACGAGTATTGCTGCACGTTTTCCGCGAGGTTGCTACTAATTTTCTTCTCATTTACTGCGAAATTACCACTAAGTTGCTGCAAATTTGCCGCGAGCTTTGTTGCAAAGTTTACCGCGACCTTTGCTACATAATTTACCACGCGCTTTGCCGCGAGCTATGTTGCTTACTTTACCGCAAGCCTTACCATGAGTTTTGCTACAAGTTTGCTGCAATAATTGCTGCTTTTTGCCGCGAGTATTGCTAGACATTTGCCGTGACTATTGCTGGACATTTGCTGTGACTATTGTTGCAAATTTGCCACGTTATAGCTGGAAACTGGATGCGATTTTAATGCAAATTATACGCTTATTTTCGCTTAATCTTTTCTGATTGAGTGCTAGATTGATCGATAATTACAGATATATTTAAATTTATAATTAAAAAATGTCAAATTAGGGATCTCAAATTAAATTTCACCAAATATATATTACAATGAGAAAAGTCTGAAATTACAATACAAGTCAGGTTTGTACAAGCTGAGCAAAAAAAAAAACTAAGGAGAAGGGCCATAGTCACTAGGATTATTATCATCGTAAATATCTAACCCTAGTGACAGATGACCAGACCCGGGGTTGGTGTGGGTCGCCTCAGTGTCAGCTGGTGATGGTGCGCCACTTTGCTCAAGGTTCTGCTTGAGTTCTCAAGCATCCGTTACACCTTCACCTGCCTCTAAATTAGCATTTGGTACCCGACACTTCCGGCTGTATGCCCAAACCTAAGATCAATTGATCGTCCGTGATCACTCTGAGACTTCTCAAATAAATCCACCACTCTCATTGTGGATCTAACCAACGATATTCCTCCTTGTCCAGATATGGCAAGCGACCAATGACCTCCATCTACACAAAAACATTAATCACTTTAAATTATTTATAAAATCAATTAATAATATATTAAAGTTCTCAATTTTAACTTATAGAGATACTTACAAACTCGCCCCCAAAAGCGTCAGCACCTCCTCCCCCATCTCATTGTAGACCCTAACTTGATCTGGGTCGCACGTGCAGGGACATGTCGAGTAGAATGTTCTGACGCCCCTCCTGCTAAGGCTACTCTCCACTCAACATCATAAATGCTCCAGGGCCGCCCACCATCTAATCGTGATGGTAATCCAGTTGTGTCCCAGTCTACTACTGCCCGAGCAGCTCTCGTGTATCCACTCCAATGGTTCGCGATATGCCCGAGTATCATCCGACGAAGCCAAACTCTAAGTGCTCGGGCATGGGGTACCAGGTGTGAAATGCAAATATTATCTGCTCGATTACCCCATCTCTATATGTCGAGGGGTCGTCACCATTTCGAACATGTATTATCATGGGCTCGAGGAGGTATCGACGCACGCCTCGACCTAAGTGATTAGTCACAATGTCCCCACTGTCATCGAGAGTGTAGAATAATTGGCCGAGAGGGGTTTCATGACCAACTCAATCGCTGCCAGAAGCGATGACGTGTGCGCTGCCATTGACATCATCATCCCCTCCACAACACCCGCGATGTGCACGTCCACGTCCCGAACTATGGGATGACTCTTTGCACAAGCAAATAACAGAAGTCATCACAACTGATAAGTTCATGTATCCCAAACTCCTCCCATGAACCCAAAAGGGCAGATTTAGGTCGTTTTACATTTTGAGATAATCTTTTGTATGTCAATATCCCGGAAGTTTGGTGCTAGACCAGGGTGCTCCAAGAATGTCACAATGATATGCTTGCTGGTCATTTTGGTGTCGCGAAAACCTTCATGGAAATTGGTCAAAGAGTTCGTCAAGTCTTGCGACACTTGTGCTTGCTCCAAAGCAACTCATCATTGACCTGCATATGGCCTTCTTCAACCACTCCCAATTCCGAAATGGCCTTGGGCGTCTCTCTCCATGGATTTTATCACTTATCTTCCCTTCATTAGTGGCTACAACTCAGTGTTCGTCATGGTCGACCGTTTCACCGAGATGACCCATTTCGCTCCTTGTGGCATAACCATTTTTGGAGAGGGGACAACTGATTTGTTCTTCAAAAATATTGTTCGACTACATAGACTCCCCAACGATATCATTTTTTATTGAGGACTGCAATTTGTTCCGATTTCTGGCTACGCCTCCTACAAACTTTCGGTTATACCGTTAATTTGTCTTCAGCCTATCATCTGCAAACCGATGGACAAACCCAACAGGTTAACCAAATCTTGGAACAATACTTGCGGTGCTCACTTAGCTACCAACAAGTTAAGTAGGTTGACGTTCTCCCACTTGTTGAGTTCACTTAAAATAACTCCCTACATGCGTCTATAGGTGTTACTCATTTTTCGCAAACTACGGTCTCCACCCCCGCTTCAACATTTATCTTCCCTCTGATTCTATCAATCCTTCCACGGAGGATCAGGCACAACTCTTGGAGGGTGTACATCACGACCTTTCCTTGGAGCTTACCCTTGCTAGGAAATGCTACAAGGTACAAGCAGACAGTCTTCACTCAAATGCCCTATGGATCGAGGTAGGTGACTTTGTTTAACTTCTCCGTTACAATATTGTCACAACTCGTCCTTGTACAAAACTCGATTACAAGAAGTTATGCCCTTTTTGAGTCATCTAAATAGTTGGTTCTATGGTTGTCCGCTTAGAGCTACCAACCCACTTTCATATTTATAATATCTTCAATATGTTTCTCTTCTTAAATCTCACCATCTATCTGAAATCACCAGTCAGCACCCTTCCCGTCCACCACCAATCCAACTCTTGACCGGAGAAAAATATGAAGTCCACAAAATTCTTGACTCTTGTCTCTTCCGTTGGAAGCTTCAATACCTTATCCTTTGGAAAGGGTACACATGATCTCAAGCATGCCTCGGATATAGTTCGTGCATTCCATGAACGTTATCCACAAAGATGTTTTTGAGGACGAGCATAAAAGGAGAATAATATCATATAAGGTTTCGAACCCACGACCTTACCTATAAAGTCAAATGGTCTAACCGATTAATCAACTATACATCATTATGAATGTCATATATAAAAATTTTATATCCCTTTATGATGTTCCAGAAAGTTTTGGAACTTTATAGAAGCTTCTGCATGCATCTCCCTCTTCTTGCATGGAGAAGTTCTGGAATTGTATAAATACAAGGGTTCACCTTGATCCTAATCAAGGTGAACAACACCAGCTACGGAATTAATACTTAGATTTGTTTATCTTCTTCTCACTTATCTCGTCATCCCTTGCCTAGATCTGCTCCACTTTTATGTATGAGTCTGTGACAATGTCAAACAAGCAGTAAATCTTGCGTAAAAAACACAGAAGCTCACAATAAAATGTCCAATAAAATCGTGGAAAAATTTCTAGTAAATTTGTGGCAAATCCTACATCAATGGGTGCAGTAATAAGTCTAGTAAAGAATGTGGTAAAGGTTGCGTCAAAAATCGCGGTAAATGCGCGAAATTTTTTTAATGTCTTGTACCACGAGTTTTGCCGCGTTTTTTGCTAAAGAAATTTCGTGGTAAAATGCGCGGCAAACTCATCAATACCTTCTAGTAGACCAAAGTTATACCCTGGGCTTTGTTAGCAATGTTTGAATGAAGTGGGTATCGTGAGCGATGACTCTGTCAAATTAGATGGATTGTAAAAGTATGAACCATGGTTTCAACTTGCTTTTAGAGATGTCCAAGTGCGGGAATTGTAAGACCTTATTTTCACAATGTAGGAGAATAAAGAAGTTAGGGAATATTGACCCACAAGTTGAAGCAAAGGCCTTAAAGAATAAGAAGATTGACTTCACAATAGAAGAAGTAGTTGAAGACATGAAATTAAAACCACAGAGATCTTTTCAAGGTATCAAAGATGAAACGCTACTTGTGACAGTTTTATGTCGAGTATTATCAAAGGAACTAAGCTTGGATGCCATGATTCTCGAGTTATCTAAGTAAGTAAAGATGAAAGCTAGAATTTATGTTTTATTGATTTGTTTTTAACATATCTCGTTTTCCCATTTTTGCTATATTACAATCACAAAGTTTACATGAAAATTCAGGAGATTATGATGAGGAAGTTGGACTATTCTACTTGGAAACAAGTTTAAGAACAATACCCAATAACTTCTTCTTACAAATCATTACAAGAATATTTTCTAGTTTTTCGAGATTGGGTAAATATTGCTTCTTTGGT